>JAOVVB010023326.1:0-30932 GCA_028570985.1 Heterobranchus longifilis | reverse complement strand
TGCACCGATACCACTTTTTTTCAAACCAAGTACAAGTACTTACATTTGGATACTTGCCGATACCGAGTACAGATACGAGTACTAAGGTTGGATATCGTTTGTTTTTTGGCACCGGTGGCAGTGCCTGAAAGAATTCTTTAAAAAGATAAATGGCTAGATGGTATCAAGTGTGATACAACTGCCATACTATGTACCACAATAAGGCCACATGGTCACATTTAAATGTAATAACTCATTTCAGCAGTCAATTGGGAACAAACTGATGGCCGAAGGGAACTGTACAACAACAGCTTGAGTTACTCAGATTTTCGAGTTTACCTGAATGCAGCGTGACTTTCCAAGCTGCACTTGAAAGCCACATGAAGTGCTGACACGCTGCTTTATCGTCCATTGTTTGTTTACAAAACTCACGGGCAAGGTGTGTTTCCACACAGACACAGTGACTTCAGCGAGGCACGAGGATTTTACAGTTCTGCGCTTTCTCCGTCATCTCCAAATCCAGCAGTGGCCGTATTGTCTCAATACTCTGCGAGTGGTGGTAAGCTCATCGTTGGCTGTGTCTTAGCTGCTGACTTCTGCACGTTCCTGTGTTGTTTAGCTTTAAGCGTATTCACCGTGTTTAATCCAGCTATTAGCTAACGGTAGGTTAACGTTACCTGCTGCCAAGTACGTACCCAACCCTAGTTTGCAGTCTGCTCTACATTTGTCATCGTTTATCTTAAAATATCTCCACACTGCTGGCATTGCTACCGCCTAGTACATGAGCACAGTATCGGACCTAATATTTGTTTTCATTTTGTTAGTGTAATTCACATCTATTTCATATAGTTTTGCTGCAACACATAAATATGTCTATATATAACGATAATTCTATACTTTTCTATAATTCTATACATTTATGTAAACTGTATTTCACCGAATACACATAAAGGTATAAAGGCAGTGTAACAGACAAATCGTGATATATCGTGACATACAAGGTTTCAGAGGATCTAATTAGTAGACTGTTCGTGCTCTGCCTTTTCCCTTCACACTCTTCTTTAATTCTCTTCATTATCTTCAGCTGTGATTTATTTCTGCTGATTTCACCACCAGAACTTTAACTTGATTGCTAAGGGGGAGTTCAGTTACTGATTAGGAGGCTGCTCTGATAAACGCAGCTGCACCAGAGCCTCGGCAGAATAGCCCGAGGATGGAGTTGAGAAGATGACTGCCAATGTGAGGGGGAAGTTTTTAATAGCTACGAGTATCTGTAATGGACTGCAGATGGCCATGCACTCTTTTGTGCATTTCTGATATGGCCGCTGTGGAGGTTGAGAGGTACTGGCTATATTTCCGTCCCTTTTCACAGCTCCATTCTCACCGCGGTGAAGATTCTCTTAATCACAGAGAGAAAAAAGGAAACGTTCACAACTCAAAATGGGGGTTGGATGTGGCCTAAAGCTTTCATTATCATTTTCTCTGTGAGAGCCTTATTAGCCTGAGGTGAGATCCATTAATGGTGCATGGCTGTGCTAAATCCATTGGTCATGTCTTGATTATAGTATGCTCAGCTCATTCAAGAATAATTGAAAGTGTAACCCTCTCAAGTCACATAATGCCTATTTGTCTGTACTTAGACACCATTTAGTTTAAAGTCAATTCAGACATACAACAAACAACATGGACCTGCTCTACTGCTGTGTTATTGGCTTCTGGTCAACAGAGTATTTGTATTTATAGTTTCAAGAAGTAAACACAGAGCTGTTGCATTTAAGTGTATATTGTGGAAGGAAGGGAATATAATATTTGGTTTATAATCGGCTGTCATTAGTTTGTATTATTTCCATATTAATTTACATAGAGTAGTTTCACTGACAAACTTTGGTATATTAATACACTTGAGTATTTCCTATGCTGAGAAAGTTGAACACAATGAAATGCTCTTATTTTGAAATTCTAGTCTTTGCAAGTCAAGATCTCTAAATGAAAAAAAAGATCATTTATGAGAATTTGATTTTTAGGTTTGATACTGTATGTAACCAAAGATGGCTGCAGAGCCATTGAGAAGACACAGACTTGTCTTTATCACAAAGATAAGAAACATATTTGAGAGATATCTGGTAAAGGACAGTAGATTTCTGGATAAGAAATGATGTCCCTGAAGAAACTTGTAGTCTGAAAAAAAAAAAAGAATAAAAAAACTCTGTCCTTGCCCAGAACGTAGAGAGAATGTTTTATCTTTTCTCTACATCCGTCTCTTACACCGCTCTTTTACTCTTTATTTTCCTCTGGCTACTACTCACCCAATACCTATTCTGTCTGCATCTTATATCAGCTTTTCAAGATTCGGCCTGATATCGAGGAGCATTGTACAGTGTATGACTCCTCTGAGGTCAGGTCATCTTCCATCATCTAACAAGATCCCCGGGCCTGATTCATCCTTTTGAATTCAATTCCCTTCACTCTAGTTTATAGTGGTCTTGAGCCAGAAATGTAATGACATGGCAAGCTGCATCTTGTCATCCATGCAGTAATTGTAAAGACGATATAGGACAGGAAGTGGCAGAGGTAGCACAAAGGACTTGTAGACTCCTGTGACTCCTAGCAGTCAGGTGGGGTGGAGCACTGTGACCTGGCTCCTTTTAAAAAATATTGTCGAAAAGTAGACTACATCCACACTACTATACGTTTTCATTTTAAAACAGCTTTTTAAAACTAAAACGATCTCGGTCCTCATGAGAATTTTAACATATTTTAGAACTAATCTCCGTCCATACTAACACGCCTGAAAAGGCTTATCAACGACCATTCATGTACACTGTGCATGTGCGTGCCAGTGTACACACAGTGGAGGCCTAATAACACCACTGGACACAGGAATTGTCGCAAAATGCTCAAATAATACTTTGCCTCTTTCACAGTATAGGAGTATTATAAAATGCAGAATTCATGTGCACAACAGCTGCTAGCATAGACAACAAGGTCAGAAACGGCTGTAATTCGTTATCCATGTTGAATTAACCACTGTTAATGTTGTTTATTTTCTTACATGGGTGTCTGTGTTATTGTCTGTGTCGCCCACCCAGACTAAAACTCAACCCCAAAGTTTTCAAACTAAACGAGGTCAGCAGCATTTCCAAACGTCTCCTTTTAAGGGGCTCGGAGACGCCAGAGTACAGGACGGCAGGTGTAAACGTACCAAAAGTTATTAAAGTTTTTTAGTGTGGATGTAGCCATAGTTCAACTTTTGAGGAGATGCAGCATGTATCACCTGTCAAACTGCAACAGGAGGCCACTGAGTGATGAGAGAAACCCAATGAGCTTCTTCAATCCGTCTTGCATTTCTCTGGCTGAACGAGACCTCAGTACAGAGAGACGGCGTGTCCACCTCTAGCAGTTCTAATGAGTTGCATGTCCAATTAAGATGCAGCTGCCTCCCGTGTTGTGAGAGCCATCCTGTTATTGATGTCATCCCTTGATCATTTTTCACAGCTGCTTCCAATATCCTGTTCTTTATGAGGGTGTGTTTTCATCTTTTATGTGCTCGCATTTGTGTGCTTATGTTTGTGCAAATATAGACTGTGCAAATACATCTGCACATTCATGTGTGTGTGTGTGCTTCTTTACAAGTAGGTGTTCTTGTCTGTGTCCTGATTACTAGTCTTCTGCTGTCTGTCTGTCTGTCCATCCGTACACTGGGGCTGTCTCCTCTGATTGCATCGATTCAGTGCCTCTGCACAAAGTATTAGAAGACCAAAAATGAACAGCGTGCTCTGAGTATGAGGTAATTGGTCTGCACCTAGTTTCTCATGGTTCTCAGAAGGCAGAGGATGAGGGAGGTGGAGGGGAAAGCTCCACATGTGCACAGGTCTATGTGTGTAAGTGCATGTGCAGTACAGCTATATGTTCAGATTATGTTTAAGGCTGCAACTACTTATTATTTTCATTATCGATTAATCTGGCGATTATTTTGTTGATTAATTGTTTGGTCTATAAAATGTCAGAAAATAGTGAAAAATGTCCATCCCAAGATATTTAGTTTAATATGATGAAAAACAGAAAATCTCCATAGGTGAGAGGCATGGAAAATTACTTTAACGACCAATTATCAAGATAGTTGCCAATTATTTTTCTGTCTATTTTTCTAATCTTTGCAGCTCTAATTATGCTACATGGCAAGACCCTGAAATAAAATATCAACAACATCAATATTGATTTTTGAAGACACATTTTGGTCTGGATCAAATATAATAATAATGGAACAGGAACACTTGATGCTACACAACTTGCATTGGAACTGCATTGTAATTGAATCCATTTACATAACATTTTGAATAAATTGTTAGTATATTGTGACTTTCTGAATGAATTCATCTCAACATACCATAAAGAAGCTGATATTCAGTTTTGCAGAGCCACATTGCTGTTTAGGCCAGATGCTTGAGTGGCAGGTTTATCTGTGAGCGAGCAGATGGTTTGGAGGAATGACCATAAAGGCTACAGGAGGAGCAAAAGTAGAGTTGGGATGGATGGTGTAATTTTCTGTCCCAGCACCAAGGAAATTAGGAGTGGCAGAGTACATTTGTTGTGAGAGGAATCCCTAACAACCAGGCCAGCTATGGAGGGTGCTCTGTAGTAATCACATCTTAGGTCTGTCTCACTTTCATACCAATCAATCTACCAGGGCTGAAGAAATGCTTGACTAACACTCATACAATTGTGTTGGCTAATCAATTAGTTGAGTTGAGTTTCTCCACAAAGAATCATGTGAAAGCACCACTTCATATCTTCCCAGAGATGTGCTCATTAGTTTGGAAATTAGTCATTCAGCATGAAAAAAAGCATTAAAATGACTAATTGACTAAAGAAATCTTAGTCGACTAAGACAAAAACGACCAATTAGTTGACTAATTGACTATGAGGGGGCTGCCCTACAGTCTACACATGTTTTTTAGTAGGACTGCAACTAATGAATGCATTTTGTATTTATACTTTTCAATGGCTGCCCCAACACTTCTGAAGATTTCTATTTATAGAAATGGATTCGTGAGTGTGTTGCAGCACCAGCTACGAGTGCTGTGTCTGGCTGCATTAACAAGGTCTTTTTGCTAGCTTTCAGGGAGTGTCTGGATATTGACCTGGAGTGGAAGGATTAGTGCAGGTACTTAAAACAGATCAGCACCTCAGACCACCTCTCATGGCTTTAAATGGATGCTCTTGGCCAGAAAAACTGTCATGCCGCAGGAGAGTGAAAAGATAGGGTATGGGTTCAGGAGATGAGTGTGTGTAAGCCATGATCTTCTGGGCGGATTTTACAACATCAATCATAAACATTTTCCCTCAACTGTACACACCGATTTTACCTGAGATACTAGTTTTTGTCCCCTCTGAAAGCACCCATCAAAATTGATTTCATTGCTTTAAGTTCACTCACATAATGCTATTTTCTCAGCTGTGATTTTTCATGCATACATAATGAGAAGGTTCACATCGTGTTGTCCTTTTTTGCTGAATAAACTTGGCTTCAATTGTTGCTTTTTGACATCTCTTATTACCCGGTGAGTTTTTGCAGCAAACTGAACAATGTCTGCTCTTCAATCCCAAAGGCTCAGTAGCTTGGCAACATGCACTGCAGTGATGCCCACACAGTGTAAACAGGGAAACAGGAAACACAGGAAAACAGTTACATCACACTTCCCCCACAACACGTACAAACACACAGACACACACATGCATGCACGTAAATCCACACTCGATATATAGCTAAATATTGAATATATTTTGGGGTTTTGCAGGGGTGTTTGTAGGTTGGAAATGGTGGGGCAACAACCACTGTGAATAGATGAATGACAAGAGAATTACAGATTACAGTGGTTGAAATGGCCAGTGTAATTACACTGTCTTCATGTTCAGCTCTGAGCCAAGAAAGGATAAAACACATTTTGGTCAAAAAGTGCTGTTAGCTATATCTGTATACTGTAGAATAATCAGATTCAGTAATACAAGCTGCTGCTGCATCAGTGGGACAGGAAACTGTTCAAAACCTCCACCTCTGGCAGGGGCATGTGATGGTGTGGTCCTTAGATGTTTTGAAAAGCTCTGATGGTGGTGTCGTCCCCTTTTTGCTCCATGTACTGAAACAGCACTGCATGTTTCTCCCAGACTGCAGCAACCCTTTTGTTTTTAAACTTCCATCATCGTTGTGTTGCCTCTGTGAGGGCTGCAGCTAATTTTGCAGACCCCCGAGAGGAAGGAGGCAGTTTGGTCTGTAAAAACAACCCACCCTCCAGATGCTCACCTTGGCAAAGCCTAATTGCTGTAAAGTGGGAATTAGCTGCTGTGCATAGCAGTACACAAACTGGGCATTTGGATTTGTCTCCTTCATCAAACTCTGTGCTTCAGATGTGATAATCAGACTGAGGCTGTTCTCCTCAAATTGCTGGGTTAATGTTTGAATACACTGTCACTTTAAGCAGTGATGTTTGCTGTTCCAAGCAAACAATGGTTTTAAAGAATATCCTGCAGCTGCTGGGGAGTTTATCCTCTCTTTAAAAGCTCAACTTTAAAATGTGTTCAGCATAAGATAATCCACTTTGTTCATGAGGACTGATGCAGCTGTCTTCTCCATCTCAGAAAGAACTGACTTCAGTTAACTAACAGTGAATAGTGACAAATTACTCTGTAAATTGTCAGTCAGCCCCACGTGGCATCAAATTATTGCCATCAGCTTTTGTCACACAGTGCTCTGAGTGAGTACTTTTTATAACATTCAAGGTGGTTGGCACTGGGGGAGTGGGGCCAATTTTGTTACCTTTCGACAGAGCCAAGCTGGTTCCCCCTGTTTTCAGCCTTTATAGGAAGGTACTGTAAGCTAACAGACTGCTGGCTGTAGCTTCATATTTAGTGTACAGATGAGAGTCGTATCGATCTTCTGATCTAACTCTGGGCGAGAAAGCAAATAATTGTATTTCCCAAAATGTTGAAGTATTCCTTTAAAGTGGCCCCTGGAGTCAGTTTCACAATAGTCTCACATAGCCAGACTTCTCTCCACAGCGCTGCTGGGGGAAAGTCTGGATTCAATGCACTTTCACTCCTGGATAGTGAAAACAAAACTCCCTGGCCTGTTTGTATGTCCTTAAACCAATCACAATCGTCCTGGGCGGCGCCACCCCCCTGACAGTGCCTCTGCAAAATAGTGTCGGAAGGGAAACCGTTTTGGTGGAACACCTACACAAAAATCATGTAAACATATTCTTTGTCGATCTTTACAGTCATTCACTGAAAGAACAGAGCAGACCTGCCTTATTACACAATCCAAATCTTCAAAAGTTGTCATTTTCAGCATGTAGGTTGATAACTCAGAGGTTGTTGTTTGTGTCCCGTAGCGAAGGGACTTTGGAAATGGGAACACAGACTTCCTGTGCGGACAGGAAGTAAGACTTTATCCCGGTTTGGTAAGCCCTCCAGACTAGTTTCACAACAATAGAATAGTATGTTCTATGAAGATTTATGGCTCATCTCTCCCGTTTTGTTTTATATTCTCTCCTTGTCAAGCAATTTTCTACCTGACAACAGCTACATATATATTGACCTACATAATTAATTGTCATTAATACTTAAAACCTGCCAAAGGGATGCTGTTCTTCTTACAATTCACCTTCCCATTGACATTGTTAACTCAATGCTGTCATGATGAACTAATGTGACAATACTGTTTCATACAGAAAATATAGCACATCCTTTCCATCCTGAATGTAGACTGTCGAGTATTGTAACATTGCCACAGGTTGAGCGAGAGGTGAGGAAGAGTGATTCACACATCATGAACTCTGAATGACCTAGTCTGGCAGAACATCTCCTCCATTTGCACACTGCAGCCTGCATTTAAAGTGTTTACAACCTTTTACATCCCCTATAGATAGATTGTATTATTCTATTCTGATTTAGTGTTTTTTCTTGAAGTTCATGGTACTACATATGTCTTTAACGCAGGCGCGAACGCACGCACACACGCACGCACGCACGCACGCATGCACGCATGCACATACACATTTGTATACATCAGTTATACAGCAAGCCTCTCAGTCAACAGAGCTGTTCATTTACGGAAGCTTGCCACATCTGGACTGCTCATTGATTTCCAAGAAAAGGTACTTCCGTCCACTAGCTTCTTTAAAAAATACTCATTGGTTTCCGTGACAACATGCAGCTAACCTGGATATGAACTCTTTGTAACCAGCAGCATTAAGAGAGTGCTGTGTGTCCAATCATTGTTGGAAGGCTTTGAGTTCAAACCCCCTCTGCTTTTTCATCACTTGTGGAGAGATGACCTTTCTGCATCGCTGTGTGCCTCCACTCTTCTTGGCATGATGTTTTATTGTGTGTCTTGTCAACAGTATCTAATCCAGGATGCTTACGCCTCAATTTCAGTGCTCACTCAGACTCTCTGTAGACCTTAAGTGTATATTTTTTCTAAAGGTGTTCGTTATTTTAGACATTGCTTTGTTTGTTTTCTGATTTGCTGGTAGGATTTCCCGATAATTGAGTTCACCTGTGCTCAAATTACCAATGTAGCACAACTGATATGTTAGCACACCAGGAACAGGAGTGCTGGACTTCAACCTTCCTGTATTGCAATATTGATAGCAAACTGGAAATAAGGAGCTAATTTTAGAATATAATGTACCTTGATATTTGACCAAGGAAATAATGGCTATCATGCCACAGCTTCTCTTCATTACGTCTGGTGTGTGTTTGATTAAGGCGCTGCAATGCCATGTCTTCTCTGTGGTAGGAGATGTGTGTCGATGTCTGTGCATGTGTGCGTGCACTTGTGTGTTGGTGTGCATGCGTATGCACTTGTCTTCATGTTGCAGTGGGGGGTAAAATTGATTTGAGAGCCAGAACTGCTTAATCTTCTTTTAAAATTGGTATTCGACAGAAAGCTTATCTCAAAAGCCAGAGAGGAGGAGGTGGAGGAGCGAGAAAAAAAGGAGAGGAGGAAAGAAATGAAAGTGGGATCTGTGTCTTTTGCGTCATTGGCCTGATTCTGCATTGACTTCTTTGTTTAGACTTAACTTCATCCGCTGGTTGAAGCATGGGACTTGCATCCAGGGAATGGTAATCTGTGTTTTTGGAGAAGAGCCAACCGAGTAGCCATTTTCAACACTGTACTCACTGTAAAGACAGCTGTTGTTCTTTTTCTTCCACTGTTAGAGAAGGGTGTACTGTATATCGAAGCACGATCCCTAAAAACTGATCAGCAGTTTAAAAGAAATGGGACTAATTTTTCCTTATCATAGTCGAAAGAGGTATATTGTTGCTGTTGAGTGTAAAATCAATCAGTGCTGACTAACCCTCATGATATGAAACCACCCAAAAATGATTTGACTGTGGTTCAGCAAAACCAAACTGCACAGCTGCAGAGACACGTATTGGTTTGATCTTGGTCTACAAGATAATTAATCTTATTTGACTCTCGACAGTAATAAAACATCATTCAGATGTGGCTGTAAATCAAAATATAATACACTGTAATGATGCCATACTGGAAATTCCCTTTATCACTGAATGGTATGAATACACATTAAGCAGTTAGGATGAAAGTCTGCACCTGATGAGGCTTTGGTAGTCTTCTGGAAAATGATGGATTGTTCACTCCAGGTTGGGAGTTTCCCCCAAGTGAAGGAGTTGAAGTATTTTGGAGTCTTGTTCTCTAGGTGGATTTTGGCTGTGTTACCATTAATGTGCACGTTACTGGGCTGTTGTGGTAAACAATTTACCAGTTGATCTATAGCAAGTTCTAACCCTAAATTATGCACATGAGCTTTGGGTAGTGGCCGAAAAGAATGAGGTTGTTGATTCAAGCAGCTGAAATGATTTTCCCGCATTGTGTGCTCGGGCTGGATAGAGATTTGACAAGCAGCTCAGACATCGGATAGTAGAACTACTGTGCCTTTGCTTGGAAAGCAGCAAGTTGAGGAGTTTCGGGCATCTCAAGGATGCCTCCTGGTTGCTTTCCTATAGCGTTTTTTGGGGCACATCCAACTGGGAGAAGACCCATTTGGATTCCCAGTTGGACCGAGATGGGATTACATGTCCCGTCTGGCCTGGGATTCCCCAGGATGAGCAGGTGGACATGGCTCAGGAGGAGGGTATCTGGGCTTTGCCCAGTCTGCTGCCACAGTGACCTGGACCCAGATGAATAACCAAAAATGAATGGATGGATGGATGGATAGACTGCGAGTACCCTGACAACCCCAGTTTAGGAGTCATGGTTCAGTGTGAGTTTGATACGGCGGGGAAAAAATACAAATGCATGAGGATACGTTTCTTTTTCATTTTTGAAACAGTGTCAAAGACAGTGTCAAAGACGGACAAAATCATTTTGCTGGGGACTGAGGTAGCATTTTGCCCTTTAGCATCTTTCATAAACTATTTTCATGATAAAAATAAGGAACATTTCTGTATTGCACTGTACAAACACTGAACACTTTCCCAAAAGGCAACAGGTCACAGTAGGCTATAAAACTGAAAAGCATCTATTATGCTATGAAACCGAAAATACTAAATAAATAGAATAATACAGAAATAAAATGTGTGCATTAGGAAGAGTGTCACAGATAGTTCCACCTTCTATATGCCAATGCAAATGCCAGTTGATTCAGTAATTGGAGTTAGGCTCCAGTTTGTTTTTTCCTCATCCCAGTGATTGGTACATCTAGGATACCGTTAAATGTGCGTTAGCATGTTTGATGTGTTTCCATTCACAGACCCTCCAATGGTGGAGCAACGCCGACACACCGTCCTTGTCTTATACACAACTGTCTCATGTATTCTGCGTGTGGCTGCGTGCACTGAACCCATACTGTGACCATTCGGCACGAATACACAAACCATTGCAGCCCTAATACACTGAAGTTAACGCTCTGCTTATGACAATGCAAACAAACTCTTGTTCCTTGAAGAACTGCTGACATATTTCTATAACTGAAATCAAAAATATCTCTTTCTGTGTTTTCTTTCTCTTTCTATCACAGAATACAGCAGCATTTAATTTTCCCTCACATCTCCATTTCCCAGGTTGCTTTGTGCTTGGGACAGACCAGACAGTTTACATATGTCTTGTGTATGTCTTGTCTTTCTTTATCTGCTGCTGTGTGATGTAACTGCTGATATAAGGTATATTACAGGGCTGTTAGAGCAGAATGAAGCAATGATCTGTTCCCGTGTCTCACAGTAAACATCATTTCAGAAAAGAATATTATGATGATATTATGCAAGTGCTATAAACTCAAAAGTAGAGACATACAGTTAGCAAGTTAAGCATGCTCTCTCATTAGGGCTGAGGCAGCAAGTGATGGAAGATTTGCCATAAATCAGACGGTTAATTTTAGCATGCATCAGCAAAACGTTGCTGACCAGTGTCAGGTATGATGCAGCAAAAAAAACCTTTACCTTGAGCCATGTAATGTGATGTAAGAGATGCAGAAGTTCTGTCATTATCTGAAATTAAAAAAAACTCCTAATTAGGAAAGTTCTATACTTATTATACAAACTTAAACTCGTCCAAATCAATGAACTGTAACTATAATCTATGAAATGTGATCCATGAAATATGAAAGTGATACAGAGCTTGTTTAAAATTTTATATTTGAATATCATTATAGATTATGTAAATGTGCATGTCCTAGGGATGTCATTTATAATGTTGGCATTCACAGAGTGATGCCACATGAGGAGAGGAGGCCTACATTATTCATGGAGATGGAACATGCTGTAACAAGCTGTGAGAGTAATCTGATGATGATGATGATGATGATGATGATGATGATATTATTGTCCTCTGGGAGAAATTAATTGCGTGTGACAGGTTGTCAGTTGACATTACAAAACAAACAACGGTATAACAGCACATGAACCACGCAAGTAATTCATAAACATAATAGAACGGAGTGCTACTGTATACTGACAGGCACCAAATATCCCCAGCGTGCTTTCTATGAGGCTGAGGCACCCGGAGGCACCCTACAGCAGCTCATATTTTCTGTTTAAGGAATGAGCTGGGTCATTCACAATAATGAATCTCTTCCTAATTGCACAAGTCTCAGGCATACTGTAGATGTCACAATGCTAAGACACGCCACAGGGATTTCGCTGGCCGAACTCCCAATTTTATTCATCTCGTTTTTGTTGCTTACTGTTAGGGAGTGAAAGCATGCAACAAGGGAGGATGTAAAACAAATGAGCAATACGACATCATATCTCTCTCTCTCGACTCTAAACTGTAACCCTCCCTGATGTTTATTTCTGTCCTCCCAAATTAAACTCACAACTCCTGTTGTCATCAGAATATTTAACTGAAATGTGATCCGTGGGGTTAGCTTACTCCTACAGAGTTTCTCCCTCAGTCTGTTTAAGGGTTGAATAAAATTGTCGAATTAGAATATAAGAAAGTGGGACACAGCAGTGTTCGCTTTAAAATATGTTGCTCCTTTCAGTGAAGGACAAAACAGCACCCCATTATATGTTTTGACTGATCTGCATGATACAGAATGTTTAACATACAATAGCCTGTAAATGGAGGTGCCCTCCAATAATCAAACTACAGGAACCATGATATACATATATATATAATTCAAGATTACAGTCTCCAGACATTAAAACAAAAGGTAAAGGGAATTTTTTTTACCCTTCGGTCCACAGACAACCAGAATAGCTTTTGAAGTTCTCATGATTTGATCAGGCTGACAAATGCTGCTTTTAAAATGGACCGGGCATGTGTATGCCTTCAGGATTTATTTAGTGTAACATTGCATCCTGGTGTGTGAAACTACATACTGTATGTGTCAGTAAAGATTTCACATTTCCACTTCCACGGACAGACTGCCTGGTCAGTCACTCAGATCACAATCGATTCTGATGGTCTTTACTTTTTCAAGATATTCAATTGTTTTCCTCACTGTATTGCAGCTCTTCTGATTCATAGCAGGCACCTGCAGGTTTGTTGACAGCAGTGGTGGCAAGGGTGGGTAGTATTATGTGAAAGAGTGGCATCAATGCATACTAGCTATACACTCCCTATCACAACTTTTACACATTATGCTTTATATTTCCACATAATTTCTGCATCAGTTTCACCAAGAGAAAGGATGAGTAATTGCAGAGAAAGGGCAGTGATTGGCAGTTCATTTAAGGTATTTGTCATTATTATTATTATTATTATTATAATTAGTCATGAGAGCTCCACTTCAACTGCAAGCCTGTGTTGATTACAAGTCTCACATACTCATTTTAATATGTCGCAACCCCTACTTGAATTGAGTCTGTTGAAGTTACATGCAGTGCTTGTACACACAGTATGTGATCATATGGGGTGGCAGGATGTAATTGTGTGTCTGTGTATGATTGTGTGCATACATGCTTTTCTACATATGCATGAGTACCTGCATTTGTTTGTAAGCATACAGTGTGCATCTCTTTCAGTGTCTGTCTATGTGCATACTCATGTATAGTTTGCTTGTATGTGTAAAAGCCTGTGGTGTTCTAGGAGGAGGTGGGGGCATCAGCAATGCCTGCCAGTGGTGGGAAAGCAGCTATTGGTGGGTTCCCAATTGTAGACAGAGTCATGGGGAATAAGCTGCTACGATTAGGTAGAGCTCCGGTCTGCTATCTTTGTTTGTTGTGGAGCTTAAGTTCTTAAGCGAGTACTGCTTAGAGGTGAGGACTCTGCATTCCATCCTCTTCCTGCCTTTTTTTTTCTCTTTACGTCATCCTCCCCCTCCATCGTATTTTCCATTTTTCTTCCTCAGATGCCTCATAGAAAGGAGAGTGAAAAGACACGATAACAGGGTTGAAATCCATGCCAGAAAACAAAGAAAATGCAGAACTAGAACTCATTGCTTCACTGCTGTGTTTGGTGCATTCATTGTGGAATTGCCCATAAAACATAAGTGTGTTTACTCGGGAGGGGGTGTAGTACATACACCCTATTTCCCTGTTAAATTCTCTATCATCACACACACACACACACACGCACATTCACACCCACAAAGACATGCAAATCTCGTGCACTCAAATCCATCATGAAAGGAGCAAAATGCAGATACAACACAACTATGCACATGTAAAATACACACATGGACAAAAATCTTCTCCCACACCGCACACACGTGCGCACACTCTTCTATCTGGGACCAGTGATTAAAAGCCATCATTATCTTGCTATGGCCATAATGAGTAGCACACACCTGTTTTCCACAGCTGTTCCCGATCACAAGCTGTTGTCATTCACCGACCAGACGCTTTGGAGGTGATGACTATGTGATGCCATAAATCACCAGCCGAGAATCTAGTCACCAGGGAAACAGGCCTCATTAGAATCAGCTAACCGAAGAGAGTCGTCCTTTACCCCAGCACTCAAAGTCCTGGAGCAGATTGGGCTTTAGTCACTGTAGCTTTCAGCCTAGCCTTTGGCACTGAATGCCTGGAGGAGAAGTATACTGTAGCATGAGCTCATCATGTATGCAATCAAAGGCTCAGTAATGCCCGCCTTTATGAGTCATGGAGCTTTTGCAGAGGTCACATATGGGCTTAGGCTGATATACGAGAACATACTATTTTCCCCATTCTCTCAATGCAGTCAAGCGCACACATGAATTCATAACACATTCACACAGTTTGGTTTGCAGTAATGGATTGGTTGTCTGTGTAGGTGCTATTTTCCATTTTAATTAGCAGTTTAAGTCATACACAGGCCTGTCTTGACACATTGAGAAATGGGTCTGAGAGCCTTTGTATCCCTAATGTCTTTAAAGCTGGTCGTAAACCTACTACCTCTCTATAAATGTCACCACTGACAATTTGGGGATGGATGATGTGACATGTCCACCAGCGTCTTCCATTAAGAGGGCTTTTTTCCCCTCAAACAAGACAACTCACAACGACGACGTTCCAGACAGAGTGGACTGAGATGGTTATGAAATAGTCGTTGATGTTACATTTATGTCTTTCCTTTTGAGCCACTTGTCGCCAGAATCAATCATCCTGGCTTATAAGACAGACAACTGTCTAGACTATGATTAAATGTCGTTTTTTAAATAACAAAACAATATAATACAATATTTGGTTCTAGTAAAAAGCACTGACTCTGTGTTAATCATATCAAAAATGATATATTTATATTCTATTAGGATGTGTAAATCCCCTCTTTTAATGTGTGACTAGATTCAACAGCAACATAGGAGGTGTTAAGAAGTAGTTGTAGTTGCTGCTCTTGGCTGTGAGCTAATTGAGCATGGGAGTCATTTTCCATATGCCTGTCTACCTGTGTCTGTCCTTTTTAATAAGGCACTGCTTATCATCATATCCATGTGCCTGGCTTCCCTTCTCTGTCTGTATCGCTGATTGGATTCATGAAAGTAACCGTGCAAGATACATTTTAGCTGCATTTCCTTTGAACACATTCAGACAGGTTGTCTGTCCAAGAGAGAACAGAGGAAGAAAGAGGCAGGGAATGCAGGCGGGTGGGGATGGGGATGGATCGAGAGTTGATGGATGAAAAGTGAGAGGTAGAGTGGGATGTTAATAAAAAAATTGACTTTGATACCAATATTGAGTTTTATATTCGTATATTATATAACTAGAGGTGTAGGCAATAAGGATAAAAGCCCCTATGACAAATTTCATATATTGTGATATAGTACATTTTCTGTCGGTTGACGCACATCGAAGGATGCAACGTTGTGCACAGTGGACCGTGTGTGTTGCACTTTATTTTGTGTTGCACACTTCAGTGGTACAACTGGGGGGGGGGGGGGTCTGGATTGAATAGCTTTCACTCTGGTATAGTGGAAACAACTCCTTGGCCTGTTTATATTTCTTTAAGCCAATCACAATCGTCTTGGGCGGCTCTACGCCCCGGCTGCAGCGAACGGACTTTGAGAACTACACGGAAGGAAGGAGGGACTTCCTCCGGCCGGGGTCTCCTCCCGGCGGAAGAATAAGGCTTTATGCCGACACTGCTTACGTACCCAGCCAGACTAGTATGGTGTTCATCTTGTCAGCACTGTTTTTGAAATAGGTCCATGTTTTGCTCCAGGTATCTGTTTCACCAGCAGTTTTATCAAATTCAATATTGACTTGCAATGATATTAAAGTGTTATCCGAATATAGAAGAAATATTTAATTTGTGCAACTATCCATCCATCCATCTTATTGCTGTACTTGTCCTGCACAGGGATGTGATGGAGATCGATGGAGCGGGATAGCCCTTTATCCTGTATCCTCCACATCCTGAGCAACATTCAAAGTGAGCTGGGAGATGTAGTCCCACCAGCATGCTCTGGGTCTGCCTGTATGATGTGCTCCAAAGGAAAGTGCCCTGAGCCACTTGAGTTCACTAGTGATATGTGCTTTTTGCACATCTGATTTAATCTGAATGTCACTGTGGTCATATTTGTCATATTCTTCCCTGTTAGTAGGCTCACCCTCATTAGTTGCCTTGACATCATTTGTGTGACATCATTATACTCGTGCAGGCATTTTTGTCAAGGAGGAGGATTGTGCGTTTAGATAACAAAGGGTGAAGGGCGTGGGGGAGAGATGAGAGGGGAGCTGAATATGGGAGGCTTGACTCGGATCAATAGGGTTGCACTGGGATGGAGAGTGAAATACCGAGAGAGAGCAGTTTTCTCACCACTGCAGTATATTGATATACACTCGCAGTTGTTCTCATTACCCGTGTGCGTGCGTGTGCGCGTGTCACTAAGCAGCGCAGGGAGAAGGGGTTTCAGGAGTCATATACAATGTGCCCCGATGCTTGTTTAAGCACAAATTACATCTCACTGCAGTCAATAGATTGTGCTGATAACTTCTGTCTCTCCCCTTTTCTCCCCCACTCCCTCTGTCTCCCTCCACCTCGTTTCTCTTTCTAGGTAAGTAACAAAACAGCAGAGATTTGATCTGAACATGAGATGGCTTGAAAGGTAACGTAATCATTGTTGATCTTTCTGTTTTGTGGGCATGAATAGTACGACTTTACGGCGGTCAAAACCCCCAGTTATATTATTAAAGACTATTTCTTCAAGTACATCTTTCGTAACTATAAGCAGCGATCATGTACACATGGCAGTGATTAATAATAAAAACACACAGTGAATTATCTTTCAGAAAGTAGCACCAGCCACATAATAAAATCTCATCTCATTTTTTATCACTACCTGTAAAGTTGCCAGTCCGTATAATGAGCTTGGCATGAGCAGTATGTGCCTGCACTGCTCTCACTTAATGGTGGTGTTGTGTTTTGCTGCTAATCTGTTTATCTAATCAGATGCTGAGGTTAGGGGGTCTATCTCATTAACTTGCAGGATATTGATTTCCTGTGTTTAGTGCAAAGTGCTCTGCAGCAGCCTGCTTCTACATTCCCAGATGGGAGGAATGCAGGTTGCCTGCCTCGTAGCTCATCAATCGATCCCGCCTCAGCTCAGGGTTGGTGTGTGTGTGTGTGAGTGTGAGTGAGAGTGTGTGTGTGCCTGCAGTCATGCCTTGGTGTAAAAATAGCTACCAAAGCAGATTGATTGCTCGAGAGAGTGAGAGACATGTTTTATGTTTAGAGTCAGCTCGAGATAAAGACAGAAAGATGGATGGTGTTGAAAAAGATTTCGCTATTAGCATCGTTTTAGCACTCTTCCTCTAGATAGGCTATAAAAACAGAAAATTGTCAATCAGGGCTGGGCTATTGATCAAATTGTATTTTCAATTACGATGCTGGCTTCCAACGATTATGCAAACAAAATAACCGAGATAAAACGATTATTGTGCCGCATTCCGTTTCACAATTATGCCCTTGTTTTGTCTTGTGTTATAAATCCAGCGCACCCCCTTTCCTTTACAGTGGTGTGCTTTTTCACCCCTCCCTAAAAGCCCAAAGTCACTCTCATATTAATAGTATATATGTTATTTATTATTTAATTTATTCCTCTTTTTCATTCATTTTTAAAAAAAAGTACAATAAATGCATGATGTTTTCAAAGTCAGTGAGTAATCGGGTTGAATAATCATGACCTCAATATCGACAAAAATAATCGTGATTATGATTTTTGCCATAATCAAGCAGCCCTATTGTCTATGCTCTGATGCATTTCTGATTGATGAAAAACAGTCTAATACGCCCTGCACTGCTGGGGCTCTGACACCTCGTGTTACCGTTGCAATCAATAGCCTTCCATAAATTCTAGTAACAACGAGCCTCGCATACAAATTCTTTACAAATGCATCATTGTTGTTTTTTGAAATACATGTTCATCCACGGTTGTTATGGGCATGTGTAATCAGTAGGTGGATGGTAAGCTTCACATAGTTTTATTTCTTTTTTGATAGTGAAATTTGCAACTAATGTAAATATTAGTTAGTTCCACCTGCCACCGGAACCTCCGTAATGTCACCATTCAGAATCATTTCAAATGTGTGCAGAGGCATAAAAAGCATTTTCATGAATATTTGTTATTCTGGTTTGGTAGGGAAAAGCCAAAATATCAGTTTAGGCCAAAAGAGAAAGCGGATCTCGGGCTACTTTTCATCGGACTGTTTGTGTTTTTGGCTGGACCACAGGACCAGCCCTATAAAAAGTCTGTCGCTGACTGACTGAGTGATGAAGTTACGCCATTGGTCGAACTGTGTGATGATGTCAGCATGTGGAAAGGCTGTTGACTGGCAGTCAGTAATTAAGAGGCATAACGAGGGGCACGTTGGAGAAACAAGTGCAAATTGGACTTTCTGCATCCACGTGGTGTCAGTTGTGTGCGTCTCTGATGAACTGTGAGTAAAGCCAGTTATTTCTGATGGGACATTTATTTAGCCTTTCACAGCATTTTGGTTTATTTAATTAAGGCTGTTTTGCTGATGCTGAGCTAATTTACTCACCTTGTTCATACTAATGCTAGCATAGCTGCTACTTTCTGGTGAAACTGCTGGGTGGGGACAATTTTATTGTTTACTGACATATTGCGGTCCAGCCACATACTAGGTTTCAACCTAGTCTTGTTTTACTTCGGACAGTGGTTCTCCACTTGTGTGGCTCATTGCCTCTAAAACGTTTATGGATCAAATTGATTGTACATGTTGCATTTCTGCTCTTCTGCTGCTAGGCAGTGTTGTAATGAATGGATCGTCACTTCTGCTGCCGTTGGCTAGATTATGATAAATGTGTGGGAGTGGCTTCTCTTGGTATAGAGCACATCAGTGAGTGTGTGCCATTTGCTGCATTGAGGGAGGTGTGTGCGTGCGTGTGTGTGTGTGTGTGTGTGTGTGAGAATGTGTGTGAGGGCAATGCGTCATTCTGCGACTTGCAGAAGCCCAGGAGCTCCCCTCTGGTAGCTCCCATGCTGCTTCTATCCGTTATGTAACCGTTGCTGTTCTCACACTATTGCCCTTTCTCTCTCATTCTCTCTGTCTTCCTCTCTTCATCCCTCTCTACTGTTTTGTTTTTGTGTATGTATGTGCAGAGTGTAGCAATTTTTGGAGTTGCGTTTGGGGGGGATTTAGGCAATCTTTTGTGCTGATGTGGAGCTCCAAAGTGTGTGCCACAATGCAGCAGACAGCAACTTGTAGAGGCGTCCAATCAGTATTCTGTTTGTTCTCTCATTTTCTTTTTTGTCTCTGCTTTGCTCTCTGTCTCTTTCGGTCTGCTGTACCTTCCTTGTAGTATAACTGTATTCTCTCTGTGTCTGTGTATCCGTGCATCCATCCCCACCCACTCATTCTCTGCAGCATACACTCCTGTGATACAGCTGGAGTCACAGTTGGAGGAAACACAATTTTTTTATGAGTGCTCCCTTTATATCAGTCACTTTTAAGAGAATTCAGTTGTACGCCAGGGAGTTATTACCTCTCTTATAAAGAATAATAGAGAAAGTGGTTTGGGGTAGGGCTGGGTATTGCCTACAACAGGGGTACTCAATTAAAATTCAACAAGGTCCAGTTAGAGAAAGTTTTCTCAAGCAAAGGTCCGGAACATTATAATGTCTAACTTGCGTCATGATTCAACTGGAGAGATTATAAATAATATGTACTCTAATAATGAATACATGTTATTTTCTCATTTAAAGTAAAATAAGGGCTGCATTTTAAAATAAAATACATATCATGGAGCTTTTGAAAAATGGGCATGTTAAAATAAGGTGTTTAATTTTAGAAAAATCTGAAAAGTGTAGTTTCCCTTTTTCTTCTTTTTTTTTTATCTTGACATTTTATAATAAACAAATCTCCACACATCTTAACAAGTGAACAGCTTTAACACCTAATGTTACTTTTCTCTGTCTTCCCTTCGTATTTCCCACTCCTCCACTTTCTCCTGTTCACTGAAACAAGGTTGCTCTTGTTTGATGTTTTTATCCACACAACTTGAATGGGACATTCATTGGCACATTGTTAGACAGTGAATAAATGGAATTCTGGTGGATCGATCATATTGGGCTCTTTGATCATTTATTTTCTGTGCCCTCAGTTCAGATTTGAGTGGGCATGTTTGCTTAAAAGAGTGCTTTGTCTCGTGGTGACGCTTCACATCAGTGCTTTTAATGATCGCCACGGTCTCAGCACATGCGAAACATACTGGGTTTGAAGTGGCCGTGGGAAGAATGAACATGCAATCAGCATTGTCTGTTCTTGATAAAAAAGCTCTGTTTTTGCTGTCTACTTTTCTCTGACTCACTTATTTCTCCCATGGATGTATGATTTCTCTGCGAGTCACGACTGCTGTCTTCTAAAGTTCCGTGTCATCTCTCCTCTCTCTGTCTGTGGCTGAGCTAGCCTGTGTGTTAAATGTCACTGACGTGAATACACAGATTTGATTGGCTGAGTAGCGTCACGTGAGATCATTACAACACGTGCCATTGGTTTCCTTTGCCACTAAGCCAGTGCAGCGAAGGCGAGTGAAGGCTGTGAAAGCTGCACCGGTTTAAGTGCTCTGTCCAAATGTCTGTGTCCGGAGAGCATGGCGTCTGGGTCTGGACCCGGATCACGGTCCGCCTATTAGTGACCTCTGGCCTACAACCTCGATATGATATGTATCACGATACAGAGAAACCATATTTCACATTTCTTGTATTATTAAAAGATAAGGGAAGTAAATGCATCCCTTTATTTTAATTGCGACGTTTGGTTTTAAAAGTAGCAAGTAGACACACAGTGAGAAAAAAATAAATCGTGTATAGAAATAAAACATTTTGATGCATCGGTAATCGTTTTATAATCACATGGACATTTCCACCCCTATAGGGTCACATACAGAACAGCACACCTGCAGCTGACAGTGTGTTGCGTGTCAAGGAAAACTCCAGCCTAAATCCTTGTAGCATGGCTGCTGGAGAGGCACATGTACCTTATATGTCTGGGTACATTTTATAATTTGGTGAATTGGTTGTCTATTGACAACACATAGGAAAATGTTGATGTTATAAAGATGCATCACAATATCTATATTTCCTATCCCAGTTCCAGGACTGCCACACTACATGTCACAGAATCACCATTTCAGTCACTGAGCAGTTCATAAAATGGGGAAAAAACACATCAGCCGAGTGTAAAGTAACAAAAAACATAATTTCCTCCAATCAACACGGGAGAGCAGTTTCTTGTTCTTGTGCAGGTGAAGCCCAGTTCAGACACGAGATGGACTGAAACTTGCAACTGTACTTGCAATTCAGTAATGGGCCATGAGTAAATAAAGAGAGGGGTCGCTGTTCATTCACTCTTTAGCTCTCTCTCTCTCTCTCTCTCTCTCTCTCTCAGCTGACAGTTTGATCAGCTGATTTCTCTACAAGCTAATTGGCTGTTGAAACAGGTGCATTACGTTCTAAAACCAGCCACTGCGACTTGACAAGTTGAATCGCAGGCGACTCCATCAGTCGGCTCGAGTCGAGGTGAGACGGGTCGGTTCTATTCACTGCAACTTTCTAAAATCTTGTGTGTGAACTGGGCTTAACACCCCATCTCTCACAGTAAAAAATGATCAGGTTGTGAGAGAGTGGGTATACCACTTCATTATGGAATAATTCTGAGAACGCACTGAACATCAGGGAGTTTTATATAACATATCCGAGGGTGGAATATTCCTTAGCTGTCTCTTCACGGGGGTGAATACCTGCCAGTGAGGGGGGGTGCTGCTTTTTGCTCAGTGCTCTTCCCCGTTGTGTCAGTTTCCCCAGAGGTCAAATTTCTGTGACTGTTTTCAACAAATATGATCCACCAGATGGTTTATAGTTTCCAGTAAAGCAGTAGGTTCTTCCTTTGATCTCGTGTTATAAAAAATTAGAGTTGTGGTTAATGTCTCTGCCTGTTGGAGCCTGTGAATACATCAAACACACACAGATGGCACAGAGAGGCATATCCATATGCTTGTGCACACATGCAAGCACACGGTACTCACTAGGGGTGGAGCGGTTCACAAGATTCACGGTTCTCGGTTCTGTTAACGGTTCTGGGGTCACAGTTTTCGGTTCGGTTTTGGTACAGAGGGGGGCATTGCTAATTTCTTACAGCTTTTTCATTTATTTAGCAAAAAAGTAAACAACTGTTTAGCTTCACACAATTCTGGCTAAGAACATGAGGAATGTAAATATGTCTTCATTGGCAAATCTTTATTAAAATAATAGGTTTTCTAATTAGTGCAAACATAAAATGCAGCTTTGTTATTTTTATATAAAAATGGCCACATTATAGATCAAAGTGAAACATAAGATCAACCAGCACTAGACTTGTTAAACAGCAGCCTATAACATATCTCTCAGTTCCCTGATTGTGAGTTCTTAATGGAAAGATTAGTTTTCAGTGCAGTGCAAAAACTGGCCGCAGCCATCAACATATATAAACCAAACAACACTGTACAGGGTTTTCAAAACAGCGCTGCTCTGTTCATTCTATTTCCATGTTCTTCTGCAAGAAAAATAAAGTTGGGGAGTTGCTGTGTTTCTGAAGTGTCGGTCAGAGGGCGAGAGGGGAAATTATAGCGTGACCATAGACTGTCTTTTTACAGTAGGCCTATATGAGCGCAACTCAAGTAACGTTACTTTAATCATATGCTGAAATCCCACATCCTCCGCGACTATAGGGCTGCATATATTTCACTATAATATAGATAGTGTAGAGGCTGAGACTGTTTACATGCAGCGGGGAGAAAGATCCTCTCTCCTCCGTGCGCTCAGCGGACACGCTGCGTCATGTCTTCGGAGATGGGTCGTCATATTGGAAGTATTGCTGTGAGCATCATAAGCTATACGTGTTGCACAGTACTTACACAGTTGTAAGACTAAATCCGTAATGTTCCCGTACAGCAGACCAAGTCTGACTGACCCAACAACTTTATTTGAAGTATTTTTCTGCACACGCGTTCTTTACTGGAGTCTGTGTGAGGCTAAAATGATCAGGTCACACATGCTCCGAACTGTGACTAGAGAACCGAACGGTTCAAATGTTTTACATTCATCATTTACATTTGCAGGCACATAGGCAAGGCAGTTCTATTGTCTGATATCTCCACCAGACTTAAAGGGATAGTTTGGATATTTTGAAGGGGGGTTCCAGTGTTTTACCTACAGTAGATGGCGGTCGGCACGCCCCCAGTTTGGAGAAGCAGACAGGAATATCGGCACGGAAGCTAAGCGATGTACTGCTGTGGACGTGGGCTGCAGCAAGACACACTTTAGCCACCTAAAAAATCAATATCAGTTTAAGTGTACGCTATATTTAGAATATTTTCACCACTTTAGCTTGCCGTCAGCCAGCCCTTTCCTTTGGCACTACATTTTCTCAACTGTAGAACATCCGTATTCCTACGCCCGTTCAGTCTCCCTCTGCAAAAGGTCTTCTGTATTCTCTGGTTCATAAAGGTATCAGCATTTTGTTGTTGTTGTCATAATCACTCATTTTTATTTTCTTGTATTTGTTTATTCCATAAACCGACAGTCTGGCCCAAACAGCTGATCTGCGGTGTAATACAGTGCGCAGTATGCGTAGGAATACAGATGTTCAACGGTTGAGAAAATGTAGTGCCAAAGGAAAGGGCTGTATGACGGTAAGGTATAGCAGTGAAAATACTACTGTATGGATAAGTACCTCATACAACCCCACTTCAAAAGATCCAAACTATCCCTTTAACATCTGTTTGCAAACAATTGTGATCCATTCTTCATTTTATCAGCCAACTCTTTTGACAATTTAAAAAAAAACAACAGTCTTTGCTTCTTAGACAGAGAGCAGAGTGTGTGAGACTGAATGAGTTGCTCTCAGTTCAGCGGAGGATGTCGTATTTGTTCATCCTGCTAACCTTAACTTGCACCAGCCTCACACAGATCTCACACGAATGTAACAAGCCTTACACAGATCGCTCCTTACGTCAACCCCCGCACTGACTTTCACAGAATCTTTACACATCTTAAAACTCAATTTTCCCCTCCCATCTTATCTGCAGTTGTACAACACAGCGTCTTATAAAACATTTATTTGAACTGTCTCCACTTTGTTCTTGTCTTCTCTTCTCTATTATTGTATTTATCACACCACTCATCTCACATCGATCACTTACTCTCGTACCTCCCTCTCTCTCTCTCTCTCTCTCTCTGAGTGGTGAAGACCTATTGTACAGTAAAAAAAGGTTTTCTCTGGTTCTTCTGCCATTTGTCCGTCCCTCTCCTCGGATGTCTCTACATTTTGAAGCCACCACCCTCCTGCCCGGGGTTTCTAGTGGGCTGACAGGTTTCATTTGGTGATGGTGAGGTGTGGATGAAAGCGGGGTGAAAGTTTGACTTTTAAATGTCATGGGAGCCATGACGGTAGACAAAGGTCTGCTACTGAGTTTTTCCTGTCACATCCAGTCAAGAAGCAAACACAGAATACTATAATCGCCATGATATTCCGGGAGTAATACATTACTGCTAACACAGTAATGTGAATACCAACAAAAAAAGGTTATGTGATCAGAAAGCCTTACTTCCTGTCCGCACAGGAAGTCCGTGTCTGTGTTCCCAAAGTCCCTTCGCTAGAATATGAATAAAAGAATATGTTTACATCATTTTCGTGTAACTATTTTGCAGAGGCACCATCGGTGTGTGGCGCTGCCCAGGATGATTGTGAGGTTTTTTTCACTATCCAGGAGTGAAAGTACATTCAATCCAGATTTTCCCCCAGCAGTGCTGTGGAGAGAAGTCTGGCTGCGTGAGACTAATATGTACATTTAAAAGACAAACAGTTGTACAGTATATCTGGGCGGGACAAGATATTTTTAACAAATATAGTATTGAGAATAAAGGAATTTATCTTTATTTGTCTCAACACTGTCAATACATGAACACTGGGAAATAAGGTCAGTCTGTCCCACAGGTTGATAATTTATTCATAATGCTCTAAGCTCCGAAATGTGACACATGAATATCAGATTTGTAGAACAGCACAATCACAAGCTTACTTCTGAGTAGGGAGGTCATTTTCCCAGTTCAGTTGCACAATAATTCATAATTTCATTAATTTGGCAGGCTTTTAAATAAATCACACTTTAAACTTCATTATTCTACAGGCTTTTAAACAGTAATCCATTTGGCTGAGGACAAATCTGTTTAGGTGGGCTACCTACATTCAGTATTCTGTTTATGAAGCTGCACATTAGGTGAAATATGAGGAAAAATAACTCGGTATAACTAATTGTTTTTGTGTTATAAGAGCTTGTCATTCACGTAATGGAGATTAAACACATTTATATTGCACATTTAATCCTCCATTTATTCTCCAGTTGGAAGGTTTTTTGCTTTATGATTTAATGACGGTGGTTGTGTTGCACGTTTTTTGATGTATCTGCCGTCACATCGGTCACATTATTACTTTGAGTAATATTCAAAAACAGCTGCTCTTCCCCTTTAATACTCTATGAGGCCTTGTACCAGATTAATTTTTTTTTTATTATGCATTTTTACTAGTTTTAGTTACAAGACTTACATTCATACTGCTCCTTTGCTTGTGTTTTATCACTGTGCATGTAAACTAAAATATGGGCCCAATATGCAAGTAATTGGAAGGGCGTGTGCTGTTCTGTGTGACATAGTTTGGTGGTTTCCTCCACAGTTTGCAGACAGAATGTCACAGACTGAGCCATTTTCAGAGTAAGATCATTTTACAGCCTGCAAGCCTCCTCCTAACCTGTAATTACTTTAACAGTTTAATGTCACACAAGTCCCCCACAATGCTCTTTCCTACATTCTGCACCCTCTTCATAATTCATGCCCTTTAATGGAATTTAGGGCAGTTTAGAGAAAAACATGAGAGAGAAATGCTTTGCAATGAATTTCCTTTACACAATTTTCCTTCCAAATGGTTGTGGCTTGTTCAACAGAGTTTTCAGGTTTATCTCAGTAGCTTGAATGAATATTTTCTTTGTCTTGTTCTCTTTATTGTATCGCTTTACATGTATGGCCGTGCAGTGTCAGTCTATCAGTCCACCACTTTGGTCCAGACTTAACATAACTATTGGATGGTACATCATTTGGTACAGACCCTCATGTTCCCCTCAGGATGATGATCGCTTTGGTGATCCTCCCACTTTTCATCAGGGCAAAAAAGAAGAATCCAATTATGACCAAATACTTGCAAATGACATTCCTATCAGCCTCAGCTTTACTTTGTGTTTTGTGTTAATTAACAAATGTTAGGATTCTGACATGCTAACATGCTAACATGGTTAATGTTATACTAATCTCTATCAACAGATTTATGAACACAGAATATGTAGGCAACAGGACACGATTTTGAGTAGTATTGACCAATCAGGTTAGAGCTGGCTTTGGTTGCATGCAGGAAAACAGTCCATGTGCAGAGCAAAAGAGGCGGAAAACATTGGACGAAATGCAATCTCGGAACACATCGGCTATCATCAGCTTTATTAGCTTTTTATTAGCTTTTTAAAAAAAAAAAAAAATTTTTATGTATCTGCATTCATATACAGATATCTGTTTATACAGGCGTCATCTCTCAACTCCATTCTTACATCTCAAATTGCTAATCAGACTGTAAACAATGGCCGGTGCACGGTAGAGGAAGTCTTGGCCTGGATATCCGTTGGCTACACCGGAACCCCAGAAATATTGGCCGTTGCCCTCAGAGGCTAAATCATCGTCATTATACATGATAAGCCTCAGCATGTGAGCATGTAGCATGCTGATATTAGCATTTAGCTCAAAGCTCCACTGTGGCTAAGTACAGCCTCAAAAAGCTGCTCTCAGGGCTGTAGACTCTTTAGTTATCCTTGATCACACATGTATTAATGAACAGTTTGTATCTGCTTTATATTTGTTCCTCATATCAAAGGGAATATGAGCGTGGAGGCTCGGGAGCCTCATGCAGGTCAGTACCAATGATACATTAGATACACTGCCTAAAAACAAACTACACTGAACAGGATCTAAGTTAAATTCTTCATTCATTCAGCATAACAGCAGATGTTTGTCCTCCCCTGAGCCTACAGTAATTAGCGTATCGCCGGAGGTCATCATTGGGTCATCTCATCCCCCAGAGGAATCACTAATCACACCCAGATAGACACTCGGTCCATCCGGAGCCGTGATTAAGGCTCAGACTAGTCAGCCAGTGCAGGGGGAGCTAGTCGAGCGCCTCGGCTGCAACAGTGACACAACGTTGGTGCAATGCAGGAAAAGTCTATTTTTGGAGGGGTTGAGCAACAGAGCTGACACCATGGCTGGGGATGGAGGTGCAGAGAGTATTGGATGGGATGTATACAGATATTTAGGGGGTAAGAGTGGGAGCAAACTGTAGATCTACACAACAGGGTTACAGAGATTGAGAAACAGGTAGCTGCAATAGTGTATGACATCAGTATACACTATTAGCATGCACGCATCTTTTTCAACACATCCGTGAACAATCTCATCACTTTTCTACATCGTTAACAACCTTAGCGTAGAGAAATGTCCTCATAGCTTCCAGGTGAAAACCACAACAGATACACCTGGCAATTAGAGCCAAACAATTTATCACATGAAACTAATTACACTGGTGTCCTCCTGCAGAAACAAACATTGGTGTAGTGCAATTAATAGCCCAGTAAATGAAATGCCATTATATTTTCAATTTGAGCAAGGTACATCTATTGCAAGTGAGTTTTTAACAAATAGAATTATGTTTGAAAATATTCTTAGTTACACTGGTATTAAAATATTGTTTAATTTATATTTTAGTATTTTGTTTAGGTACACTCTGATTTTATGATACTATTGGCCATCTCAACAATGCTTTATGAGGATTTAACCCACGGCACTCAAACAGTCTGTCTCTAACACATCTTTTCATTTTAATGGTCTTTTTCATAGTAGACATTTTTACTTTTCATAGCAGGAAAAGCACAGGCATAATTATTACCATTAATGATGGCTCTGTCAGCGAGCCAGCATGCAAAAATAATATTGCCCTGGCAAAAATCAAGCTAACTGGATTGCAGTCTTTAATTTCACCTGTGCTTTTCCTGCTATGCCATGCTGAAATGTTTGCCGTCTGGTCACTAATCTCTACTATCAAACACCACTTATATTCACTGTTAGCAAGCTACATCCATCACTAAGCAAAAGAGCTAAAGATCCGCCACCATCCGAGCATTGTCACTATGGCAACAGTGGAGAATGATGATTGGTGGTGACATTAATGTCAGCCTTTGGATTTTTATAGTGGACACAATACAGCCAACTCACTGGTGATCACTGATATTTTACGACACCCTAACTAACATGCTCCCAGATTCACCCACTTCCAAAATGCGCTCGCCCCCTCTGGATGAGCAGGTGAGCTTCATTTGGTGGAGTTTCTAATTGGTCCTATTTACTCTCTGATGGCAGCAAATAAAAAGCACAGTGCTGAAAAAAGTAGTTAAAATACACCATTCCTGTAGCATTAAATGTATTTATTTAACAGTCCATTTGACAGTGTTTGGCAAATGATCACTTACTTCCTCATTTACCCAGCTGGCTTCTCAGAAAAGTGAAAGAAAATTATATGTTGTTAAAGCTGTCAATCTCTTATAATGAGAGATTATATATTATATAGTTGTTAGTGCAAAACAAAGAATTTGGCTCACTTGTGCGGACACACCTCTGCAGTTTGTGACCTTCAAGTGGCAAATACCAAAACCTGCACTGAATCCTGCAGCTTTGCAACTCCTGCAATCAGATGCATTGGAAAAGTCAACCAGCAACATATGTAAAAAACACATGGAACAGTGGCATTTACCAGTAGACAAATTTACAGTATGTTGTCTGCTGCAGGTACCTAATTAGAGTGACGTGCATATAATTACGGCTAACTGTTTAATCATAATTAAGATGTTTTGTCCTATTTTTGACTGCTAGTATCTGTGGCTTCTCTACTCTCTGTTTTGCACGTGTGTGAACACGCTTCTGCAATTTGTGACGTCAAGGGGGAAATGCCAAAGCCAGCAATACATTCCTACATATCCTACTCATGTTAGCAACTAGCTGGTTGATGTTTTTTCTGATTAGCTGTTCACCTTTTCCACTGGACGTATGCTGTTTTAAAATTGTGATATAAGGACATATGAAAAAAGGTCTAATTTTAGTAAGTAGTAAATGATCATTTTCCCTATAAAGCGCCTGATAGGGTTAGTATTTGAGCAAAAGCATTAAGTAAACACTTTGTACTTACATCCTTAGTACATTGTGTATTGGCAGGTTTCCAGTAACAAATGACGGTGTGAGTACATCACAGTGTACCCAACATGGCATTTTCAATGTGTTCTGTTGATTTCAGCATCTGCACTTTAAAACAGTGACAGTGATGTTTCCTCTGCCAATGTAACAGGATAATGAAGGTATCAGAGAGGGAAGAGCAGAGTTGATTGCACCGACTGTTAGTGAGACCCATCTTCAGCAGATGGTGTTGTAGTGGAGATTGCCTCGGGTTATGGACCGTTGATATTTCAGTACGTTCCCATCTGTACCTGCTCGCAGAAAACAGCCTCATGAAGCAGTCAAACTAGATATCACCCTTTACAATGGTGGTTTTTAACCAGATATTCATGATGCTTTTAACCATGGTGCCTGCCCCGCCATCTGATTGAGTGGATTTATAAATGAGGGCAGATTTAGTATCCTTACACTTGGTACTTTACCAGGTGTTTGAAGATGGTTTGTGGTCCAAGCAAGGGTGCTGGGGGGGGGGAGTAGGGTAGGGCCCCCCCATTTTACACCCCTGGCCCGAAATGGCATTGTGGCTGGTGGAATCGTATCACAAGAAGAGTTATGAATTGTGTTCAAGGTATTTTTTGGGGGGAGGAAGTGATGAGAACATGCACAGCATAATTATCTGTGCCTTTGGCAGATTGATGACTACGGTGTTAGAGGCTAAATCCTATTTTATTCTAAATATTTTCAGTGTGTAATTAAGCCACTGTCAAATTTAGCTGAATCCAACCTGAGTGCAGTCATAATATTGTTAATTTAGTCATGAGCTACTAGCTAGTTATTTTCAGATAAATGTTGGCATATTGAAGAGCTTAAATCAAACACATTCAAGGATCATCTTTACTGTGGTGACAGGTTGGTGTTATTAGTCATACTCAAAATAGTTTTTCTCAATTGTAACACTAAATGATATGTATTTGTAGTCTCGCAAAATGCATGTTTCCGTAGAGTAATTCCACTTATGGTTAACTGAACAATGAATGTAGCAGTTTTCATCCTCTTAAGAGGTAGGGATGGGTATCGAGAACTGGTTCCGAGTTGGAACCGGTTCCGAATTTCCAAGAACCGTGGAACCGTTAAGAGACGTGCATTTCGGTTCCGGTTATCGGTTCCCAGGACCGCGACGTGACGTCACATCCCTTGTTACGCATTACGTCAGCGGCTCAGCAAAGCACGCCGCTTCTGTTTACATTCTGGACCGAC
>JAOVVB010023294.1:0-15999 GCA_028570985.1 Heterobranchus longifilis | reverse complement strand
TGATCACAATTACATAAAAATATCAGACTGGGGAAAAATAGAAAAACTAAATTATGTTGGCTCTTTGTGGGCCGAATGCAACAATAAATTATTAAAATGTCTCAGACAGAAAAATAAAAAAAACATTTTCGACAAGCGGTCTCAAACTACGGGCCCTCGAGCCTTTCTATGTTGTAAAGAATGCAGCTATTGTTTATTTGTTTTATTGTAAACAAATCAACATGTTAGTCTGTCGCAATACTTTCTGACTTCTGTACATATTACAATTAAATACTATTAATATATAATATATAAAAATATTGAACAAACACAAATATAGTGTATTTTTTAATTTATTTTTTAAATGCAGTAATTTCCTGATGTGTTTTTTTTAATCAAAATAGACACTTTTTGTACTGATGAATCAAGCAGAAGAGATGCAGACACAAACTTGGAACACACACACACACACTCCAGTTTACTTTGGTCTTTGGGGACAATACAGTATTGTTTATTGTCCACGTTTATTTTATGGTTTATGTGACATAAATATGTTCCATTTCACCTCTTGGATTACAACATGTGATGCCGAACTTGCATCATATTATCAGCTAACTTTTTTTGGCATGAGACACATAATTTGCTTCAGCTTTCTGTTTCGATGCAGAATTAAGTGAAAATAGGAACAAATTGTCGAAAGGGAAAAGTGCCATATATAGCTATCAAGTGATATACTATAAAGCTAACAGTCTTGAGTTGGCCCCCTGCACAAAACATGCAAAAAGGGGAAAAAATGCAGAGGTAGAAAGGTGAAAAACCAAAGCCTAAAATCATAATTTTAATATTGAGCTGACGAATGAAAATGTAATTGATTTTGACTTGAATTGCTTCGGTTTCCAAAGTTACAGAAGAAAACCCTAACCCTTTAAAACAAATGGTGGCTTCAATAAAACTATGGAACAAGGAAATGCAGAATATGTGCATCTTCATTCGGTCTGGAAAGAATCATTTTTGAAGTGACATCTGGGGAAATTTCAAGAGCTTAAAATCTGATCAACAGTATCAGAGATATCCCGAATATTGTGCCACTGCTCCATTTATCATCCATCACCATTGCCTAAGCTTAATGAAAATCCAGTCTTTAGCAGGTGAGATATTTTGCATGATAAAGGGACAGCTGGACTTGATCCATCACACAATGTCCTTATGAGGAAACCTTCCATCAGCCTTCCCTTCAGACTGAACAAACGATTGATTGGCAGACGCTTTTTATTTTTCACTTCACAAAAACCTTCAGAACAACTTCCATTTCTTCCAGCAAATTTATTTTATCCTGAGACGAGGGAGGAAGGACAAAGCTGAGCACTTAACTTCTGAGAGAGCAAACTGCTGAAGAAACCCCAGCATTTCCTGATTCTGCTGCTTCATAATAAAAGCTTTTAATTAACAAAATAACGGGGCGCTTTTATTGTGAAGGACTGATAGGAAATGAGATGTTGTCCACCGTTTACAGCTGCTCCATTGACCCCTACAGATCAGCCCACTGCGCTGACTTCTAAACAACAGCAGACATTGCGATGTAACAACAGTATATCCTGCACATTTGTGAATTCAGGTACATTTTATGAACTTAAAAATATCAGATTACTGTCTACAACCACCATTTGCAAGGCAACCGCAGAGTACAAAGCATAGAGAGATCAGCTATGAGAGCAGGCTCCTGGTGGGCCCCCATCCCACCCCACCACTCAGCCCCACTTCCTCTCTCCTCTCAGTGTCCTGCCCACTTTTTTGCTTTTTTCAAATTTGTGCAGTGGGTAGTCAGGCTCAGAACATCATGTTATGCATAATCAAGGAAATGGTCGCTTTAATTGACAAGTGAGTGCCGGGAGTTAGGCGATGGCCAGAGCCACTTTGAGCTTAATTTTGGCTCTTCAGAAACCTATGGGTGACATCCAAAAAACAGAAAATAGACATACACATACTGTATGTTTATCTTCCGGTACTTGTGAGGACCCTCACTGATGTAATCCATTCCCTACTAACTAAATGCCTTATCCCAACCCTTTCCTGAACCATAAAACCAAGTCTTAAACCGCGGTCACACATATGCGCCTTCCAAGGCACAATTTGCAGGTCAAAGTTCACCATAGTTGAAAATCCGCCCCTTCACCCACACACAGTGGAAGTGAATGGGAGGTGAAGATTCTCCACTGTTAATTTCGCTCATGTGTGACCATGCCATTAAAAACAAGTAGCGAGGACAAAATGTCCTCATTACAATCGTTTAAAACTGACCTTGGTCCTCACAAAGATAGCAACACAAGCCATTTTCCACACACTGCTTACTGACATATTTACACTTGTTGGCCAATTAAGACCAAAGTAGTGGAAGAGCGGTTTAAGTGCCAATTCAGAATTTTAAGTTAAGAATAGATATGATAAAACCTTTATTGATATCTCTTGCAGCAGCACACGGACTGCAATACAGATAAACAGATAAAGTAAAAGAAATAAACAAGATAAAAACTAAATTAAGAATAGAATACAAAATATAACTATTCAAGGTAAAATGACAGTGGTGTGGTCAAAAATATGTATAAACATAAAATGTAGTAATATGGTGTAACATTATACTTATAGTATAGCACATCAGTAGAACTATCTCCACCACAGAGTCAGTAAGTGTAGTTTTTTATGGGTGTAGCTTAATTATAGACAGCTGAATTGTATCTGTTCTGTGAGACACACGAGAGATGGATGACTGAAGACACACCGTATTTCACTTCCATAAATGTCTAGTCAGAAGTAGAAGCTTTAATTATTCCTATTTATGGAAACTCCTTCCTTGATGGTTTAGTTTGACATGGTGATGAATGCCTCTCTGAAGTGCACGTCTGCTGATTGCCTTGATATTTCTTGCTTATTTCTATATTTGTGTCCCCTGTTCAGTTTGTCTTTCTGTGTTCCTCTAACTCTGGCAACAGCATCTTTTAAACCAGGTCTTCCAGCAATACTGCGCTGTGTTTGTGATTGGCACTTAATAAGGAGAGTATTTTCAAAGAAGTGAGAGCCCATTATCATGTCAAGGTTTCAAAAGAGCCTGCAGAAAAAGAAAAAAAGGCAGAGAGGTAGAACGAGCTCTCCAAACATGTCTCATAGCAGAATGCCACCGGTATTTAATTTGAGCCCATTTGCTGTCGCAGTAATTTAATTATTGGATTTCTTATTATTTATCAATTTTCTGTGTTGTTTTTTTTGTATGTGATGCACCCTATGCACTGCAAGAATTAATGAGATAGAAAAAAGTGAGATCTTATATTTAGATTTAAAATCTAACTGGGACTTCACTTCCCTTGCATTAATTAGCAAATGTATTTTATTTATTATGTTTAGCAGGTAGGCTATAATGTTTACCATGTTCACTATGACCTATACAGGGTGTACCGCGCCTCTGGCCCATGTCAGCTGGGATAGGCTACCCCTGCGACCCTGACCCCCGGTTATAAATACAGGATCAGCTTACATCTTTAGAGTGTAAGCATGTTAACATTATCAGTAAACACACACTACAGCTAAGGCCGATGGGAATGTCATTAGTTTTTCAGTTCATAAACCCAAGTATTGGACCATTAAAATGTTGACCTGATGATGGTGCTAGACGGAAAGTTAGATGATCACCAAAATGGTGAAATTTTCATTTCTGATTTCTCCAGAAAACAACATATTTTTGTTGTCACCCACTGCCCGAGTTAATTTTTACGTGTACTTGTGAATTTATATAAATATTTTTTTTGCGGGTTACCTGCCGACCCAATGCAGTACGCTGCCCCTCCTCACTGACCTCCCCTTAATAATTGTCTTTGTCTTGTTTTACCTTCTGCACATGGTGATTTCATCGTAGTTGTATGAGTTTACACCTGGTGTGTCGTCATGTAAGCCTCTTGACATCCACGTCTGTATGTATAAATCTGAATCTTAATACAATCTAGTTACAAATTGCATGACGGGGTCAGATGTAAAACTGCCCTTCACTCCAGCAGGGGTGTCTCAGAGTCCGCACTGCCATCGTCTTTTTACCAGCAACCTGAAATTTGATAATAGGCCTAATGTAAATCCTATTTAAGCTCATAAGAATGTGTTATCCATTGTTCTGTAAAACATGTTTCCTCAAGTGAGTTGGACCGACTTTTAGTGATTCTGATTTAAATCCTTCACAACTTTTATTGTTCACTTCAGACTTTAGAGGCATCATAGCAGCTTTATCTGCAGATGCTAATCACCTTTCAAAGCATCACAAATGGCCGGGCTGCTTCCTCTGTTTTTCTTTCTCAAACTAATCGACTGCAGATAGAGAAGTGTCATATCTAAAATCCGTGGATTTACTTCAAAACCAATTAATACTCCAGCAGCAGCTCTCTAAATGCAGAGTGATGCATGTGTTTTGTGCTTTTTAATATATTACCTGAGCCTGGCTGAGCATTTCAAAGATGGACGAACATCGACTTGTTTATGTAGCATGGAGACAGTTTATCTGAAATCATTTTTGCTGTCAGTCAAGAAGTTCTCCCTTCAGCAAAGTGTAAAAAAACAAGTGAATATGAGGACTTGTGAACTGAGTAAAGGATAATGTAGAATGAACCGGTCATTATTGAAAATAGAACCCCGACAGGTTGATGTAGGACCCCTGCGCGTCGGGGTCCTACATCACCCTGAAGGAAGTGATTTTTTTTTTTGGATGGAGGATTTCAGTCTAGTGTGGGGTATGTTTATCTTGTTTTGTCCATGTTCAGCTGCAGGTAGTTACACCACAGTGTGAAGTGAGAATTGGGGTGGTGACAGGCTGTTTTATCATTGAGTAGTTCAAGTATGACAGTGAGTACAACAGAGTGTTTGTGGGGGTGGACGGTGTGAACAAGGGACGGTGGACCAGTGAAGAGGGAAACTCATCATGCCTGACCTTGTGCACACTTCTTGCATTTAAATCCTTCAAAAACCACTATATATATATATGTATATAAACCTGCGCCTGAAAAAAATCTGACCTCTAATCTGACCTAAGATCTGAGCCTGAACATTTAATGGGTTTGTGCTATAATTAAAATGTGTTTGTAAATGAAGGGGGATGTCATGTGTCCCTAAAAATTGAGAAAAAAAGGTAAGGTGGTCTGTTTTTTTTTGCCAAAACAAGTTCTGTTTTTCACATGTTTTTCAGTGTTGAGAGAAACTTGCCTGATGTCCTGTATTTAACAGCAGAACAAAGGCAAAGTCTTTGAACTGCCAACTGCTGCCTGCTGTTGCCGCAGGAAAAAAGTTTGTGACAAGAAGTTGACATCTGCTGCATCTGGACCAGATGTGGGAAACATCTGGCAGAACGGTCAAATCCTCCTCTGATCCTCGTCCTCGTCAGAGCTCATTCCAAGCCTCATTGATGTGTTGTAGTTTTTATAGTAAATTCTATAACCTTTCTTGACAACTTCTTCAGTTTGCAACTTACACTTTTGTCATGACCTAATTATTATCATATGTCACATTAAACTATTGTCTTTAATCCACTTATCTCTCCTGATTGAAATATATTTGCGTTACTCGGCAGGTGTTACTCGCCAGGTGTAAAAGATTAAAAACATATGATTAGATTATAAAGTACAACACATTATTTAACATTAAACTTTTAGTCTTGTGACGTTTGTGAGTTGTTGTCACCAAAGAGACATTTCACCTATAAGCTTCTCAAATGGTTTCATTTAAACAACTGTTTTGAGTCCCAAAGAGATACAAATTATCCAATATTTCACAAAAAAAGGCAAAGGTTAGAGAAAAGCCTGAAAAATAAATACAGATTTCTGTATGAGGACTTAGTTTCTTAATTTTCTCTCCCAATAATCATTTCCCAACCCCACAGATTTATCTGGTGACCTTACCCCCCCACCCCCACCCCCACTTGGGAACCACTGGACTAAACTAACTGTCGTAAAATAGTTAAAGGTAGCTCCACCTTGAGCAGCTACAGCAGTAACATGCTGCTCTAACATTGATGCTTACCACAGTCACAGGGGCCAGTTTTCTGCAGAATGAGTACTTATACTTTTAATAGCTGATAAACTTCTGTACTTTTACTTTATTTTTGCTGTAAGATTTTGATTAGAGGACTTTTACTTGCATGGAGTATTTTTTTTATTAAAGTACAGAATCTGAATACTGAATACACTATGAACAGTAATTACACCTTTGCCTTTACAAGGTAGATTACCTCAGTGTTGGTAGGTCTATAAACAAGAACACACATATTCACATCAATGCCTTCATGCTGCAATCATCTCCACAACCACTGTCAAAGAAAATGCCAATGCTGCCAGCAAAACCATTTACAATAAAGAAGACACAGACATCCCGTGGGATAGGTGCTGAATAAAAGAAATATAGAAAACAAATAGATCTCCACAACAAGTAGCTCCCTAGAAGGATTTCAATGCTGTGAGTAATGATTTGAGCCAGCGCTTCCTCACACTTCTGATAGAGAGAGTTGCCATCCTAAATGAAGCTATAGCATGAGTTCAGTCAGGAAGACTATCCTTTTTGCATGCATATGTCACAGCCTGACTCTGTGCCCCCTGACATTGTAGTTCATTAGTTATTTTTTAAGACTGTTATCCAGAGGTTTTGGTTTTCTTTGTTTTTCCTTGTTGCATTTGTTCATTTATGTTTAGTCTGTTCCCTGTTTTATTTTGAAGGTTTTTGTTTTGATACCGTTGACCATAGCATTCTTTTAAATAGGCTATTTCCAGGACTGCTTTGGACTGGTTCTCTTCCTATCTTGGGTGGGTTCATGTCAGACCGATATGGTGTCCCACAGGGTTCTGATCTGGGTCCCTTGCTGTTTTCATTATATATGCTGCCTCTTGGACAGATCATTAGCCACTACAAAGGCATCTCTTATCACTTTTATGCTGATGATCTAAAAAGAATGAATTCCGCCTATTGCTCCTTTAAATTCAAATAAGACTGATGCTCTTATTATTGCTCCTGGAAATGTTGTTCCCATCATCAAACAGCATATGGGGTCATTAAGTGTTTATGTTCAGCATAATCTTCACAATTTAGGTGTCATCTTTGAACAATCCCTGTCTCTTGACAACCATGTCAGCCAGTTTGTGCGCTCTTTTTCCAATTGAGGAACATTTCCAAATTAAGATCTGTGGTGACCAAGGTTGAGATGGAGATGATCATTCATGCTTTTATTTCTTCTTGTTTAGTTCATTGTAAATCTCTTTGTACCTGTTTAACCAAACGTCTTTGAACCTTCTCCAAACCATCCAAAATGCTGCTGCTCATCTTTTAACAAACACCAACAAGAGAGCACATATCATGCCAATTTTATCTTTTTTACACTGGCTTCCTATTAATTCCAGCATCCATTTTTTATCTTGTTTGTTATTATTGCTTTTTTATACTGCTTTTAATTATGTATTTGTATTCCTTCCCAGCTCCTAGTGTTTCCCCAGCCTATCAGCTCCCTATATTTATATATATCACACTATATGTTAACTAGGTCATAATTTGTATCATACAGTATATTACTGTAATCAACAACAAATCGATTCATCAAATGGAAGTTGAGGCCTCATGCCGGCATGAATAATTATTATTTTCCCCACAATGCAAGTTCATAATAAGAGTCAAAGGTCAGATTTAAACCCAATATGTTTTTGTACATAAATAACCTCAGAATTGCCACAATTCCAATGTTATGCCCATTTTTCTCAGTTCTACATTGTGTGCTGAGGTCTTCTGCCTTTGTAGGGCAGAATCCACCGTGTGATGTTACTTACTAAATGTTGTGCTCTTCCCCTCACTTAGCATGAGACACTCATGAATCAAATATGTGAGAATAAACCCTGCTAATAACACAAACTCTGAATAATTAAGTATGTTCCGGCATTCTCATATTAACTACAAATGCTCTTTTACTAATATAGAATGTACCAGGCTTGTGTCTGGGATCATACAATGCAATAACATCACAGTTTGTACTCCACAGGGAAGTCATACGGTTGATGGTGCCTAGAGGGGGTCAGCCCTATCCAGATGGCAAAAAAAATGGGACAACCTGAAAAGGAAATACAAAGTAAGATATATTCATGAGCTCTGTTCACATCGATATGAAGCTTCTGTGACTATTGTTACCTTGCAGATTCTCGCAGGAACTCAAGAATCCACCAACTGGGACGGGGACAGACAGAGGGGAGTCCACGGCAGCCACTTGGTCATAGTTCGACTCGATGCACAAGGCCATCGGGATGTGGCCCTCCATCGAGCCCCCAGTCCTGATGGACTCGTGCGTCGGGGAGGACCATGAGCCTGAAGCTGCCGTGGCCTCCAGTGGCTCATCATCCCCTGAAGCTGCTACTTGTGGATGATGAGCCATCCGCCTCTGCCGGTCCCCCGTCCCCCAAAACATCGGTGTACAACCAGGGGGGCTGTGATGGAGTTCCTCCGAGAGGAGGTACGAAAGCAGGATGCCTGGTTTGAGGCCACACAGGCCAACAATGCACGTTTTCTGGATTTATTTGAAGAACTTGTTAACAAGCAATGATTTCCTCATTTGTATATTTATTTTATTGGCACACAGGGGATGATCCTTTATCACAATCAGATCCTTTATATCATGTATAATATGTGTTTTACATGGTTTATAATAGATCATCAGTGTGTTTTCATGCCAGATTCGTTCGTGGCACACGGAAAAAATAGACTAGACACCGAAATGATCACTCCAGATTGCGAGCCTCCGTGGCACGTGCCATGTAAACGGCACAACTACTTAACATGGCCGCCGAATTGAAGCAGGCAGAGCCCCCCGGTGCTTTGCAGCAAATCGCTGTGCTTTGGCAGCTGGTGAAAACACTTCATAAGTCTTTATGCCGACGCTGCTTACATAGCAAGCCAGACTAGAATTTCTACAATACATTGTTTATTAAGTTACCATGAAGCCCGCCATCACTCACAGCGCCTGCCCTACACTGCTATGCATCAGTATAAAGGAATCATGTGTTGAGCCAGGCCACCATGCCACCACATTTGTTACAATCATGTTGAAGTTATTGTATAATCATATATAACGTATATGTTCTATTTATATGACAACTGGTATGAAAGGCTCCTGTGAACAGGTGGGTTTTGAGTGCTTTTACAGAAGAGAATAATGAAGTTTTTGATGCGTTGGAGGAGAGAAAACCCAACAGCTACAGCTGTTTAAACAGAATCAACTGAATATAAAATATATTCCTCCCTCAGCGGAAGGTGAAGCGGCAGATCTTAACGGCAGGAGAAATGTCATGACTGATGGGGGAGTCTCCTCCTCCACAGAGGTGGAAAAGGTCATCAACACAACCTTTGTGCTGGAGGTTTCAGGCAGACGGGTTTCAGCAGATAAGAAGCTCAAAGACAGGCCAAGTGTTGAATAGAAGTGTGGATGCACTGCAACTTAAAAAAAAAACACATCACATTTATCCTCCACCACAGTGCAAATGTCAAGATCTTTACTGGGGGCACCACACAAAGCTTCATGCAAATCCATTTAAATGATGTTCTGCTAACAGACAGATAAACAAAATTAATCAATCCAAGTCAAAACACTGTGATGTCCACTGAGTGTGATAACACAGGAACACCAGAGAGTTGGTTGTTCTTCACTTTGTGCACAGAAACACGGAGGTCAAACAGAGTTTTTATAATTACCACCCAAGTGATTTCATCTGAACTCAACACCCCTAAAAACTGTATCGAGATGGCTGCAATTTAATTTATCTATTGACAAAAATATAAACTCACTCATCAGATATCATATATAAACAAGTGTTTGAGAACAAAATTGGCATTTTCTCTCACACCAATATTTAATGTTGGCTTTTTTAAAATATTTGTATTTTCAGCTACATAGTTTTAGTTACCTGAGTGAAGCCAGAGCGTAGTTACCATGTGCAGATATTGTCGGGATAATTGATTAACAAATGTTGCCACTGAACATTAAAATATGGGACTATTGATCGTGCAAAAGTACAAAGTTCTGTCTGGTAAGTGTGTTCAAACCCGTTAGCTCAGGAGTTCAGAACCTTTTTTCTGAGTGAGTCTTTTTTACAGTATTTTGATAACATTGTTGCGATGGACACACTGGAACTGTCTCTGATTAATCTGTTTGCTGGCTCACTAGCCCTGTTTGAGACCGTCTCGCCCACTGTGTGGGCAAAAGTCCAGGATGCGGTCCAAAGAAAAGCTCAGGGAAGCAGCTGCATGCTGCTCTTTAATGTTGTGTTCAGACCAGACACGAATGAAATAATCTACTCGCTTCATTCATGTGAGTTTGGATGCTGGAATCTTTTGTGTTGACTCGCTTCATTCGCGCGATTACTCACGGCGCTCGCCACGGACCTGAACAAACGGTGGTATTACAACTACCGGGTGATGCCATGGGGCCCAAAAATACTTTTTCCCATAGACTTACATTGTGAATTAGACGTCTGTAAATCAGTGGATAAATTTATTTGAGCGTCACAACCCTCACGAAATGACATATGATTAAATCATTTTATCCCCATTAAAGTTAGCGGAGGGCTAAACCTGACGTTAGCCAGCTCTGCCAGCGGAAGTCTCTGGCGCGTCGGCTCTATGGGCCCAAAAGTGCGGAAGCCGTGCCGAAGATCAGAGTCCTGTACATGGCAATCAACCTTTTTTTGCTTCATGCGCCACTGAGCAACTTTCATAGGAATGAACGGGGCCCCGCCTCTAATGCTGTGTCCAGTTCTCTTTATACATCCATGTGGAAAACTCACTGGTCATAAACCAAAATACTTTAAAATGTGTGACGATGGCGCTAGTTGAACAGCCAGAGGATCATCGAAGTTATTACAGTTCATCCTGAGGGGAACACGAATGATGAACCACATTTCATCACAATCCATCCAATAGTTGTTGAGATGTTTCAGTCTGAAACACAAATGAGAACCTCATGGTGGCACTAGAGGAAAAGTCAGACGATCACCAAAAGTCAGTAGGATTCATCCTCTGAGTTGAAAAGAAAAAGAAAAGTTTGGCCAAACTATGTATGAATTACAAGTTAGTGGCAGTAAGAATATTAGTAAATGGGAACAAAGCTAAAGTAAAAGAGCAAATTGGCAGAGTGGAGGAGCAGAGACTGAATACAAAATGTGAACCGAGCGAGTTCAGGGTTTGGACAGCTGTGGGGAAAAAAGCGAGAGTCTTTGAAGCGTTTTAGAGAGAAGGGACCTGTAGCGGCCTGAGGGCATGGGCTGGAATAGGTAGTGTGCTGGGTGGGAGGGGTCGTTGGCAATCAGAATCAGAATCAGAATCAGAAGCCTTTATTGTCATTGTAAAAAGCATACAACAAAATTCGAGGTGCTACTCCTCCTTGGTGCTTTTAAATAAGTATCTTAAGTATATATACAGTATAATAAATATATTACAATAGATAGAAAAGTGCAAAAATAAATAAATAAAATAGAATAAAAATAAAATAAAATAAAATAAAGTGAAATGGATGTAAACAGAAACCAGTTATTGCACTTATGAAGTTATTGCACAGGAATGTGGCAGAGGTCATATTGATTTTGTATGTTCAAATAACATACTCAAACCTTTATTAGCAATTTTGATGTGCACGTATCTTAGTTACAGAATTCTCATTATTTATTTCTTTATTCACCTTGTGTTTCTCTCTTCCTCCTTTGGTCTGGGTCTCACTGGGAGCCTTCCACCACCTCATCCAACTGCCAAAAAGTGTGCAGCTCATCCCGGACCATCATGTTTGTAATTAATTTAAATACAAATGTCTTTATTATAAATAAGTTAATTATTTCTCTTAAAAAAATAGTTGCTAAAATCATGTTTGTTTAATCTTTATCAGTTTAATTATCCTTAATTGTTTAATGTACCTGGCCAGGTCCCATATATACACCTTCAGTTGCTCATTTGGAAGGACGCTTCAGTTCTGTTCAATTCTACACTGTTAGTTATTATATATATATTGCCTTATATTTTAGGGACGTTTATTTTAATCATTTTTGTAATTCACAATTGGTTTTTGTTACCCTTTGCCTATGTTGGGTATATAAAAACCCTTATTTTTGCACTTTATCCTGTGTCCTCGTGCCTTTGCTTGCTCGGTCCATTATAGGAACATTGCTGGCTCTTGTCACCCGACAAACCAAACCCATCACTCTGGTATTTTCTGGAAATCATCGTGAAAACATCAGGTTCAACATAATTTCAGCCCCCAAGACACCTTTGCTACTAGGACATCCCTGGTTAAGGAGGCATAACCCCCATATTGATTGGGTTGCTGGGAGTGGAGGTGGAGCACTTTTTGTCATTCTTCATGCCTGCAATCTGCTGTGTCTCCTACAGAGGCTGCCAGTGGCTCCTCCAGTCCCAACCCAGAACCTCTGGATCTGTCTTCCATACCTGAAGGTGAGGTGTTCTGTATAGATCATGCTCTCTCTCTCTGCTTCCCCATAGGCCTTATGATTGTGCTATTGACCTCCTCCCTGGTGCTCCATTGCCATCCAGACGCTTGTACCTTGAACCTTTCTCATCCGGAAAGAGAGACCATGGAGAAGTATATCAAGGATTCTGTGGCAGCTGGTATCTTCTTCTCCCCTGGGTGCAGGGTTCTTCTTTGTATCTAAGAAAGACCAGTCTTTACGTCCCTGCATAGACTTTCAAGGACTTAACAACATAACTGAAAAACAAGTGTCCCTTGCCACTAATCAATTCCAACAGAAAATTACAGTTGCAAGTTGTCAGCATAACAGTGATGAAAAATACCATTGAATTGGTTAATCAGGTTACCGAGAGGTAGCAAGCAAATACAAAGAAAAAAAGGAAGGGGCCAAGTATTGAGCCTTGCGGAACTCTACAGGAAATGGGTGCAGTAGATGAAGCAATGTTGTTAATGACAACCTGAAATTTCCTGTTAGACAGGAGAGACGAGAGCCAGCTAAGGGCAGAGCCTGTGTGGGTTGGTATAACCCACTTGTTTAGGCGTTCGATGAGGATTGAATGTTCAATAGTGTCAAATTCAGCGGTACCCAGCAGGACCAGGATTGAATGCTCGCCATTGTCTGCTTGCATGAGGATGTCATTTGTCACTCTTAGTAATGCTGTTTCTGTGATATGTTGGTGTCTAAAGCTGGACTGAAATTTGTTAAAGATATTGTGACCTTCAATGACCTTAAGGAGCTACTGAGCAATGAATTTTGGAGATGAACAGTAATTTTGAAATAGGTCTGTAATTATTTGGATGGGTTGGATCAAGAGTGGGTTTCTGTAAAATGGGTAGAACGCTTGCCAGTTTGAAGCCATCAGGGACATAGCCAGAGGTGAGGGAAAGATTAATAATTGAGAGTAGGCTAGGGCAGGACCTCTATAAGAAATGTTTTGGGGGGTGGGCCATTTTGCCCCCAGCTTCTATTGTTATTTAAAAATGGGAAATGTTCAGTTTATCCCCTAAATGGGCAACATAAGACAACAAAAGGCTGTAAATTGGAAAATATATTGAAGAAAATTATAAAATTGGGTCATTTGACCATAGGTACATTAGAAAATAGCAATTAATATGTTTTCCAGTATATTTATATGTGCTTGCCCATTTAAGGGTTGAGGTGTGTGTTTTTAAAGTTGGGGTGTGAAGAAAGCAAAAAAACAGCAGAATTTGAAGCAAAGTGGGACCTCTTCTTGCAGCTATCATATCTTTGTCAAGCGGTTTCAGAGTCCAGCCCTGCCCACCACAACACAAACGGGTCTCTGGATTCACCTGCTATTCATTTATTCGGCCCGATGGCCAATGCCGTAATTATACAGTAGCAGTTCAATGAGGATTACCGACTTGTAAAGCGCTTTGAGATGACATACTGTGATTCATCAACATTAGTCTGGCTGGGTATGTAAGCAGCGTCGGCATAAAGCCTTATACTTCTGCCTGGAGGAGACCCCGGCCAGAGGAAGTCCCTCCTTCCTTCCGTGTGGTTCTCAAAGTCCCTTTCGCTGCAGCCGGAGCATAGTGCCCCCAAGCAGATTGTGATTGGTTTGAAGAAATATAACAGGCCAGGGAGTTGTTTCCACTATACCAGAGTGAAAGACATTCAATCCAGACCTACCCTCCAGAGTAATGCAGACACAGCGCTGTGGAGATAGGTCTAGCTACACAAGACTACATCAACATGAACTTGAATTAGCTGCTAAACTATTACCAGCATTTTCTCCATCTCTGAGACGCTTTGCCTATATTGACACTTGTTTTATTGTTTGTGTTTTATTGCATTTGTCACTCTCTAGACTCATAGTTTAGCCTGCTAACTAGCCTCATGGAGCGGCGCACAGTGATGGTTATATATATATATGTATATATATATATATATATATATATATATATATATATATATTTCCTTCCTTGTTTGAATGGAAGGATCCTTCCATGTTTATTTCCTTCCTTCCTTGTTTCCGTCCATCCTTGATTCGGTGCTTGTTTTTTAAATTTCCTTTCTTCTGTGTTACCTTGTTTCCTTCCTTCCTTCCATGTTTCCCTATTTCCTTCCTTCCTTTTTTCCTTTTTTCCTTCCTTCCTTCTTTCCATGTTCCCGCATTTCCTTCCTTCCTTGTTTAATTTTTTCCTTTCTTTTTTTCGTTCTTTCCATGTTCCTTCCATTTTTCCTTTCTTGTTTCCTTCCTTCATGTTTCATTATTTCCTTCCTTCCTTGTTTCCTTCCATGTTTCCTCATTTCCTTCCATTTCTGCTTTCTTGTTTCCTTCCTTCCATGTTTCCTTGTTTCCTGCCATTTTTCCTTTCTTGCTTCCTTCCTTCCACATTTCCTTATTTCCTTTCTTCCATGTTTCCTTATTTCCTTCCAGTTTACATTTCTTGTTTTCTTCTTTCCTTCCATGTGTCCCCATTTCCCTCCATCCTTGTTTCCTAATTTCCTTCCATCCTTGTTTCCTTGTTTCCTTCCAGGTTTCCTCTAAAATTGTATTGGTAATACAATATTTGTCTCATATTTTCCATGCCTTTTTCTTGTTTTCTCCCTTCCTTGTTTCCTTCCTCCCTTGTTTCCTATCATTTTTCCTTTCTTGTTATCTTCCTTCCATGTTTCCTTATCTCCTTACTTCCTTGATTCCTTCCTTCCACTTTTCCTAATTTCCTTCCATTTTCCTTTCATGTTTCCTTCCTTCATTCTGTCCTTTGTTCCATGTTTCCTTCCTTCCTTCTGTCGTTCCTTCCATGTTTCCTTATTTCCTTCCATTTTACGTTTCTTACCTTGTTTTCTTCTTTCGTTCCATGTTTCCCCATTTCCTTCCTTATCCCCTTGTTTCCTTCCTCCCTTCTTTCCTTCCATGTTTCCTAATTTCCTTGTTTGTTTTTTCTTGTTTTCTTCCATGTTTCCTTATTTCCTTTCTTCCATGTTTGCTTCCTCTCTTCCTTCCATTTTTCCTTCTTTCCTTCCATGTTTCCTCATTTCCTTAAAATGTTCCTTTCTTGTTTCCTTTCTTGCTTGTTTCCTTCCTTCCATGTTTCCTTATTTCTGTTCTTCCTTCTTTCTTTCCATGTTTCTGCGTTTCCTTCCATTTTTACTTTCTTGTTTCCTTCTTTCCTTAGATGTTTCCTTATTACTTCCCATTTTTACTTTAATGTTTCCTTCTTTCCTGCAATGTTTCCAGATTTCCTTCATTGTTCCATTGTTTCCTTCCTTCCATGTTTCCTCATTTCTTTCAATTTTTCCTTTCTTGTTTTCTTCCTTCCCATTTTCCTTCCTTCCTTTCATGTTTCCTTATTTCAATCATACTCATTTCCTTCCATTTTTCCTTTTTTGTTTCCTTCCTTCCATGTTTCTTTGCTTCTTTTTTTCTCGTTCCCTTCCTTCAATGTTTCCTTATTTCCTTCATTGTTCCATTGTTTCCTTCCTTCCATGTTTCCTCATTTCTTTCAATTTTTCCTTTCTTGTTTTCTTC
>JAOVVB010023273.1:0-16003 GCA_028570985.1 Heterobranchus longifilis | reverse complement strand
CATCTCCACTTCCTCCCACTGTACAAAAGTGAAGCCAAAATATCCCAGATACGGGCCCTGCCATCATGTAATTTTGCAACCAGAGTCTGTGCAGCAGTGGAGGCAGTGGAGCGGTTGTATCAAAGTCCCGGCCACACACCCGCCCGACCAATCGCAATCAATCACAGCTGTCAATCATGATGTTTCACCCCATTTTTATAGCATCCAATAACTAAGTAAAACCAAACATATCAGGCGTGTACTTTGATTTCGTAGTTTGGCCTATGTCCCATCCGCTAACATGGAGGGGGGCGGGGTTTATGACCTTTACTGTAACCAGCCACCAGGAGCTGTCAATCCATCCATCTTTGTATACAGTCTATGGTATGTCCAATGAAAATGGACACTAGAAATCAAGTTCTTCCAGCATGATAAAAGCAATAATAAGTTAAAAAGTATGCATTAGTTTCTTCAAATCACAGCTTTCATAGTTTATCACTGCCTTCAGTCACCTGTAGTGTGATTTTTCTCAGATGGAGATAAGGTATGATATAGACGATGAAGACGAGGAGCTGACTCTTGAGGACTTCCTGGACAAAAAGATGAGAGACAGGGAGCTGAGCCAGGGGGAGAGCGTCTACTCTCTGGCCTGTAACTGCCTCCACGACAGGAAAAACAGACGGCCAGTCATCAAACAGGTACAGTGAGATCAATTTATTGTTGGTTTTAGTCTTTTTTGTGGGATTTGTTGACAAAAAAAATAAAATAAGTGACTCAGAAACTGCATTTCTGAACTCTTTTCCTTTGTTTAATAAAGAAATATATAACCGAGGCTGTGCTCTGGTCTCATAATTAAGTGACAAAGCAAAATGCATTTTGCCTTTAAAGATGTTATGCTGTTGCGACCATTTATCCTTAAAAGTAGATTAACGAGCCTTCACAGGACACAAAGAATCGTAAAACTTTTATGTGAATACAGCAGCGACAAATTTGAGAAAAATAAGATTATGTTTCCTGTATCTGATGTAAGGTTTTACTCTCTGTATGAAAATGCTAATAAACTAAAGTTAATGTATTTCTATTTATAGACCATGTATTTTAGTTATTAATATTAATATTAATATCTGTCTTAACAGGTCCTGTTGGAGCTTAAAGGAGTCGTCAAAAGCATTTCACTGGATTTTAACACACAGGAGTGAAGTATAGAATCCCAGATACAAGATTTATGCTCCAGTCACGGTACACAAGCTGACAAATTCACATTTCACATTAATAGCTCTTTTTTCTGTAATAATAAACTGCAAACATTTTTTTTTAAATTATTTACTATATATTTTTTTAGATTTCTAATTACAATATAGATTATGTTTTACTGTTTTTCTACAGCTTTTTGTTGAGTTTTATGTCAGGTTTGACATTTTGAAAAGGCTGAAAGCAATTATTCTGACCACAGTGTTTCTGTCATGTATTTATTGCGAAGGAATAAAATGAATGAAACAGAAACTGTGTGATTTAAATATTTTATTTTTCTTCTTTAAAAGAAAGATTTGTAAGAAAACAAATAAGACCGAACATGATTTTTTTTTTCTATTAGAATGACACTGTATGAATATAAAGGAAAGGCTTTCCCTTCTAACATGAGGTGAGCTTAGTAGTTTGCCTAATATTAATCAGTAGACCAGTGGATGTGGCAACATTTTGATCAAGGTACTTCTAGTATTCCCTTTCCTCTCCAGTTGCCCTCTTGTATGGGAACCAGCAAAGTTAAAGCAAAGAGCAGCTTCCTCTTAATGAAATCTGAGATGTATTGATGGAATATTTCTGGAAGCCCCTGTTCTTTCCACTGTGATCCTCACCGACACAAGACAATCACCAGAACAGACCAGACTGTTTCTTAATCATAGAGCATCACACAGCTACAATATGTACATTTACAGCACTTGCATAGAAAAATAAGTTTCTCAGCAGATGATTTTTCATGTAAACCACAGTTATATCAAAAAAGAAGTCAATTTTCCAATATAAAATGCACTGTTAAAATGAATCAATAGACACAAGTGGGATATCTTTTCTGCTTTGGAGCACCTCCTGGTGCAAACAGTAGGAGACAAATGTTCAACACATTAGACACAGAAACATTAATTGACACGGACTTAAGGAATGCAAGTTAAGAATTCGAGCATGTGAACTCAAAATGGGGGGGGGGGGGGGGGGGGTTTATCATATTGGCGCAAGTTCACATTGGTCACACTAATATTTTGAAAGTCTCAGAGCTGGCAACAATGTAGAAACCTCAAGCTTGACTGTTTGGGCTCCTTTTGAATCATAGTGAATTAATTGTTGTGACTGTACTAACATACATGAATACGCTTCCATTTGGCAAGCTACAAATGGAAATTCTGAAGTGTGTCATTGCTCAGTTGTCCTTGGCGTGCATAGTTGGGTCTCTGGGGAACTCTGTGGGAATTTGAAGTTGCTGTCTTATTCTTTTAAACAAGCGTGTCAAATATGATTTCCCCCATCGCAGGAATGTTCCACTGTGGAACGTGCTCGGGGTGGAGGTGGTGGTCGGGTGCTGAGGTCTGTTTAATCTTCCTCCTCGCCCTCTGCGGGTGGTCGGGTGATGCGGCGGTTACCCCTCCTCCCAGCAGGGCCTTTGGGCTTGCCGAAGGCCTGCTTGTGTGCATGCTGCTTGGGATGCACCTCCTCGTACAGGAAATCACTGGTCAGTTCATCCCCATTGTCGATCTCCAACTGCCAAACAAAAACAATATGAGCAGGTGGACTTGCAGAATCAACTTACATTCTTAAAGCAATGCATTTTCTTTTATGGGTTCTACTTTTTTGATGTCCACCTGTTACAAATATCATTGAAACTCTGTACGACCCATACTACACATTACCTCATGAATTTACTTTCCATTAAAGGCTTTGAAGAACAGTTTCTCAAATCAGCTTCAAAGGTTTTAATTATTTTACATGTGAGATATCTGTTTTTCTCACTGGTTTGAAGTGAGAAGGGCTTATTTAGAAAAAAAGTGATGTCGTACTGTATTTTGTGCATAAATAAGGAATTAAGCAATGTGTGAATGACAAAATGTGATGAGTCACACTTCCCAGTCAATCAAAACTGATCAAACTAGGGCTGCAACTAATGATTATTTTCTCGATTGATCAAATAATCGCTTTGTGTATAAAAACTTCAATTCAAATAGTTCAGTTTGCTGTCATACATGACAACATGTTTCTTTCTTTCTTTTTCTTCCTTCCTTCCTTCCTTCCTTCCTTCCTTCGATGTATACTGTAATGTTGCATTGTCACTGTTTGTGGATCCCAGGAAGAATTGGTCCTGTTATGCTGTAACTAATGGGGATCCTAATAAACTAAACAAGTATTTAAGAAGCTAGAACCGCTGAATTTTTGTCATTTTTGCTTGAAAAATACAAACAATCGATTATCAAAATAGTTGCTGGTAAATTTTCTGTGTTGCAGCTCTAGATCAAACCACACGCACATAATCCTGACAAAGCACAACTGAGTTATGAAGTTTTAAACTCTTCATTAATTATTCCTAATGTTATTTCAGAATTTTAACTTTGATTATTGCCTATTTAATTGTGAATATTTAATATTTTTGCAGAAATACTCAAGATTTAAAAGAGAATAAAAAGGTTTCAGGGACATACAGATGTGTCTGCTGTTGACCACAGTCTGTTATCATGACAGATAGTTTCTCACCTTTTTCTCAATCTCAATCTGGAGATTGTTTTCCACCATGTCGACCAATGGATTTTTGCAGCTGGAATACAGCATCCTCTCTCGGATGCTACAATTGTACCCGGGCATAGAATAAATGAAGACTGCAAAGGAAGAAAAGGATAATGAGAGGAGTCGGCACAAACTACCATTCAGAGGAAACATGGAACACGTAGCTGTATAGAAATAATAGAGGTGTGTCGACTGCTCATAATAACTTGTGAGGACTCTATTCACCCGTGGACTCTAAGTAGTCGCCTTCGTGGGAATGTTTGTAGAGGAAGAAGTGGTAACGTGCAGATTCTTTAGGGATTCTCAGTGGCAGGTCTTTCACCTCTGTCGGCTCAGTGTTGCACAACCGAATCAGCTCCTGTTCAGCGTCGACTTCCTGTTGACAAAGGAAATGAAAAGTTCAACTCTCGAGGTTGGTGGCATTCCTGCTTTGAATTCCTGACCAATTAGGAAAATCTGAGTGAATTAAAAAAAAATAAAAAAAACACCTCCTGTCGCTGTCAGGTGTCTGAGTGAAACATTTACTCAACAGTTTGCTGGTGTGCTGCTCAGCAGTCAGGAGTAAAACTGCACTGGATAAATAGAACAAAACAAACCATACTGCCGTCTTGAAAAGCTTTTAGGATAACAGACAAAAAGGGAACGGAGACAAAGCAGCAACAGTGCCACAATTATTCCTTTGTACTTTGCACTGATCTTGTGACAGGATCCCTTTGAATTTTAATGAGAGGAACAAAGGCTTTTTGGGCAAAATGACTGACTCATTGTGTCGGTCTGTAAACAACTCCTGATGAAAAACATCTCTATCTCTCCAAACAATATTCGATGAAAGACAGAGAATAGATTTGCTCGTTTAAAATTATTGATCCGGCAAAGGTCACCTTCTCGCTAACGATTTGCTCTTAAGGACTCACCAGTTGTACGTAATTGACTCTTTTGTCCCGAAAGCGTTCAAGTGCTGCAACAGCGTCTTGGTGTAGAGGGAAGGCCACACCCTGCAGGGTCTGCTGCTTGGTGTCCACACTGATGTCCGTCTGCACCTGAACACACCACAAACACACACACACACACACACACCATAAGGCACTTTAGCTTTCTATTATCCCGCCATGGACACATTAGGCCGAGGACACACGTCACATCTTTTACTGCCTGGAAAACACGAGGTGCAGCGATCGGGTGCTGGGTGCCTGCTCTTGTGCTGACTTTCAAGGCAGTGTACGCAGGTTGTGCCTGACGTTGCTAAGCAACCATAACCAGCTAACTGTATCATTGACATCTAACATCTCCCATCTAATAGCTATATTCTTTTTTTAAAGATTTTTTGCCTTCATTGATAGCACAGCTGACAGGAAAGAGGCTAGAGAGAGTGGACGACATGCAGCAAAGGGTCACGGGTGGGAGTCAAACCCTGCAGCAATGACTTTAGTCTTGTACACGTGGCGCGCTCCACCAGTGAGTCACCAGTGCGCCCCAGCTAGCTATATTCTGATCGTAGAAAATGTTAGCATTTATCAAATTTCTTCCCATCAGCACAAAACCATTGCAATTGCCTTATTTTAGGTGATGATAGGAAGCACAGGGGAAAAAAATCAATTTGTGGGTGCATCCTATTCTACAAGCCTGCAAAAAAGATGACGAATTTCATTGTTTGATCCAGGAGCTGCGTTTGGATGGGGCAAGATTTAAGTCATATTTCAGACTTAATAGGAATCAATTTGACCTGCTTCTGTCAAAGATTGAATCAAATGATCAACTTCTCCATATTTACCATAAGACTGAAATTGGCAGAAGAAAGGAAATATATCTGCTGGCTGTGACTGGTTGTTCGTCGTCACATGACATGCGATGCCACATTCCAAAAGTTGAACTATTGATGCGTTCCAGTACCCATACTGCTATACTATTTTGTATGCCAGAATTTTTTTTAGTATGTCCCAATATATAGTATGACAAATGCAGTATGCCAAAAACACCAGGATATCCTACTACATCTGGTCACATTTTGCAGTACGTAAGCCAGCATGCTTTTCTGGCTATTCTGGCCCACAATCCTTTGTGCAGCGCATATGAGCAAGAGGGTCAAAGTTCAAGGCACAATGTAGTATGAGGAAGTAGTGTGTTCCATTTGTATGCATACTGCATGCAACAGTATGTACTTTGTAAGGGCTGGGCAGCTGCAGTAAAAATAAAAAGTATGTGATTTGAAACGCAGCCTATGTTTATGTTTAAAACATGCGTCTATATTGACAACCAACAGTCTATGGTGTTAACCTACAATAAAAACAGAAACAATGGATTTGAGGGCAGAAAAATCTGTGCATTATTTAGCAAATATTTCATTTGTATTCAAATAACAAGTGGGTGGTATTTATAGGAATACATTCAAAAAAGTCTGTTCTTTATTAATAGGCATATTTCTGCAGAAACATGCTCCCAACACCCAAATTAATTACTGAATGGATAATGTATGTGGTTTCTAACGTGTTCACAAGAATGTGTCTACATACACACACACACACACACATCCAGATGTCACATCACCACATAGTGTTGATATGCTGGTGACCTCATGTCATCATGCTGACACAACACATTTTACTCTTAGAACAGCTCTGGTCTATAAAATGCAAACTTATTTATGGGACAAATCAACGTTCAGTCAGGAGGTTTCCACTCAGCTGTCAGGGCTCTCACCCGCACCAAGCCCTGGCAGCACATCACCCCCACCCTCATCCACCTCCACTGGCTCCCGGTCAAGTCCTGCATCGCCTACAAAATCCTCCTCCTGACCTACAAATCACTCCATGGCCTTGTACTTATCAGACCTCCCCCACTCTGACACCCCATCCAGGAACCTCCGGTCCTCTGCCACAGGTCTCATCACCACTCCCCACACCAACATGCAAAATTTCAGGGACAGACGTTCTGTGTGGCAGCCCTCATTCTCTCCCGGCTGAAATCCGAAATGCTACATCCATGGACACTTTCAAAAAACGCCACAGCCTATGGACTCAGTTAACCTGTTTTTTTCTTGTTTTGTTCTCTTTTGTTTTGTTTTCTTGTGTGTGTGTGCTACTTGTTCTCCCCCATGTAAAGTGTCCTTGGGTCCCTTAAAAGGCACTATATAAATTCAAGATATTATTATTAATATTATGAGAATGACTTGTGGATAAGTGAAACAGAATAAATATTGTGAATTTTAGTCAACAGAAAGTAAAAAGGTTTACACGTGCAACAAGCAGCTTGAATGCTGGAGCACGATGATTACACGAGGTGCTTGTATCGGCAGTGCCAAGGCGCCTCCACGAAATCACACAGAAAACTGGAAATGCTGGGGGGATTACACTGATGGATTGCATCTATTTTTAGAGCCCTGTTCCCACAAAATGAAATGCCGTGCAAACATGATTGAGCCTCCGATGTAGCTACCTCGCATACCAAAAAGGATTGCGGGTCTTTTATCCATCTGCTTAGTAAAAGTCAGGCAGTCTCCAAGGCACAGCAATGATAAATATTTCAAAGCCTCTTTTTCATCTAGGCGGTACAGATTAATGGTATATTATCTTCCTTCAACAGCTGGTCAAGTGGGACGAGCACAAACCTCACTTCCCATTTGCGTGGCTTCTTTTAATTGACCATACTTTGTAGAGGGAGTGCACAAAAGCACGTCCATATATGGTAAGAAAGACAGTTCTTGTTTGTGTGGCAAGGCTGGGAGAGCAGCAATTAGAGTTCATAGTTTCTCAATAAAAGAACAGTTTATTTGGGTTCATTTATAGGAAAGGTCCTACAAAGTCTGAAAAGTGAAACTTTAACATGCTGGTTTTTTTTTTTGCTTTCTGTCTACTGCAGTCCATCTGGCACAGCCCTAAGGTGTAAACACTGCTGGCGTCATTAGCAGCGTGCAGTGGATATCACATTACAGTATTTCTTTATCTTATCACTGCAAACAACAAAAGGCAAAGCACAATGGTGCAGCTCACCTGTGCTCCATGCAGAATCACTGCCAAGTACTCAAAGCTACAGAGTATTCACATTTGCATGTCGTTTTCCCAACATGGAAATAAAAGGATTTGTACACCCATAAAGAGATCTTCTTGAACCACGTTGTTGCTCCGGCTGAAACTGGTTTATTACTGCAAACACAGGGTTTGTACAGCTTTTTAAGAGTAAAATTCAAGCACTTTTGAGGTATCTAAACTAAGTTTGAAGTTCCTTTATACCCACAGCAATCAATCAATCATCATAAACAAAGTAACAATATAAATATTATCACTGTTTATTATACCAGCTTGTGTTGATAAAACACCAGCTTATGTTGAAAAATCGTGCATTTTTCAAGGAGTATATTCAAATTCAAGTATATTCCTAACCTTGAAAACACAATGGTTCAAATGAAGTATTTTCCAAACATTCGAGACTTTGTACCAACCCTGTAAACAAGATTTATTTTATGGAGCAATGGGTGTGTGCTGTCCAAGCCTAATAGATTCATCTCTGCCAACATCCTGCTGTTCTAATGCATCAGCATCTTTGCACTGTGTTGATACTGCCAGGCAAGCATATGCACACTTGCACTGCTGCTGACCTTGTGCAGTTTGGAAGGGTGCGTCGCTGGCTGGCTTTCATTGATACTCCACACCGTCTCTGGTGGGATTTACATCTCGCACACAGGAGATGTGCTTAAGATGGAATACTGCTGTGAGCTGAGGTAAGCTATTCCCCCCCCCCCCCCACTGAAGTGTAAAGATGACGTAGTGTCATCCCTTTTCAGAACTGAAACAGAGAACAAGGCTAAGCCACGCCCACTTGAGACCAGATTCAACCCAAACCACCTACGGGTGCAAATAAAGTAACCTGAGATTCAAGCCATACAACATGTCAACACGTGATGGTATATCTGCACACACGAGCACGGTGAAGTGCATCATTTCCTCCGAGATGATCTCAAATGGAAAAACGATGACCAAGAAGTAAAATCAAAATGTCTGTGTTTGTGTGCTTGCTTGTGTATGTGTCTGCACCTCATTTAGTTTGATCTGTCTCAGTTCCTCTTCTGCAGCAGTGAGGGGCAGGGGAGCAGCCTGCGAGGTCAGATATTTCCTGTATCCACTGAGAGTCATTTCATCCTGGAGGGAGGCAAAAAAAAATCAGTACAATCATACATCATGCAGCAACAGAGTGACTCACTCACACGTCATTGCTCATGTCAGCTGCCATAAACGTATAAGACTGAACATCAACTTGTTTAAATTGGGCTTCTGAAGGTTTGTGACTGAAGCTTGACAGCATAAAAGAGCCTTTCACATCAATTCAAGTGTTGCTGTCGTCAGACCAACCTTTGTGGTGCCGAACATCTCATCCTTGATGTGCCCGCCTCCAAACTCTTTCTTCAGTGTAGCTCTGGTAGCAGCATACAACATTTTATGTCGCACCTGTTGAGAATATGAAGAAAAGTTGGAGAATCTGGTGGCTTCTGAGCTTTGAATTCCATTTATTTATCTTTTCCTTCTTGCTCTGTTACTTGTGTTTCACGTTGTTTCTTATAGAAACAATAAAGAATAATATGGGATGGAGACAGAGGCATTCACATTATGAACATAATTGCAATTGTGTTGGATGATTGATTATATTCCTGCAAACACTTCATTGATTATAGATGGCCTGTGGAATTTTATTGGCATTTGCAAAGCTGATTTTTGATCATTTTGAACCTGCATTGTTTACATCCATGTTTACATGTTAGCAATCTTCTTCTTCCCTGCATTTGCTGATGCATCGCTACGTTTCATTAACGCCACCTGTAGATCGAATGAAGTACAAACAAAAAGGGGACCAACCCACACATAAAAACATTGTGGTCAAAACCTCCACAACATCTGAAACATATTTTTGGATTTTAGACTGTGTAGATAAAGTTGACTTGACATGCCTACTCAAAAATGAAATGACAAATGAAAACACACTAGATTCAGTGATGCAGCAGCATGCACTGGTTGTGAAAGGATTTTTGCAACTTCCAGGCATGCCTCAACCTGAAGCTCTGTGCTTTGAGCAAGAGGGCAGGAATGTTAAGCTCGGGTATGGCTGTCAGAAAGTGAATTTGAGCTCAATTCCACCATGCAGTTAGGAGTTCCACAAATATCCTGCATGGCACTTTATTTTGCCGCTGGTCTCTCCTTGTAACATTCCTCTTTCCACTGCTACAGAAACAACATCTGTATGTCTATTTGTCATGGCTATTCTGAATCACAGTGACTCTATCCCACAAGTGGTTCATCAAGTTTTCATGGAACCAAATGACAATGACTGACTGAGGTGATATTGTATGAGTCAAGAACACAATGAATGCAAAACAAACATGTGCATGACAAAGAAACAACACAGCAAGACAACCCTGCATCACCTAAAAGCACTAAGAGATTTAATTTTAAGTCAGAAATGGGCGCCATGTTATTTGGAAAGCACCATAATCTACCCGTGTTTAGGTTGAAACATTTATCCAGTTTTTCAACAAGCATACAAAGAACTGCTGCCTTGATGTGGTAACCCCACCCATCTGATACTCAAAGCAGAGGAAGACAAACGCCATCAAGTATAGAAGCTATTCATTAAAGCCGGTCTGGCCTTGGTTTTCTTACAGTAGAGCGGTCCGGGGCCCAGGCCAGGAAGATCCACTCGCAGCCCAGGCTGTTAGTGGAGTCCAGCCGGTACAGAATATAGCAGGGCATGTCATCGTCAAGGAGGGGCAGCACTAAAGAATCATACTCCTGGTCCCACTTCTGCGATGCTTTCCTGGTGGGGCCCATAGTCAGCTGTTCTGGAAAGCAGATGTGTGCAACAAAAGTTTCAGTGGTGCATGGATTTGTTCGTCGTGTTGTTAACATTCTAATGTCAGCCTCAGTAGATGTTTGTGTAAAGGTACAAGTTAAGCATTTTCTTGGCAGAAGAAGCTGTAAACAAACACTGGGACACTGCTTACCACCCTCAATGAGGACCTTTAAGACTCGATATTGGTCTCCATTCTTGGCACTGGCAAAGACGTCCTTCACATCATTACCCGCTGAGAAAAGACAGAGAAGGGGTCAATGTCCTGCAGTTTTAAACAGATGCTTGCTTGACAACAGCACACTCGCCATTTTGAGCCCTGGATGGCAAGTTTCCACCTACAAGCTTTGTGAATTTTTCTAACCTGTGAAAACATGTTAGACAGTATGCCTATACACAGAACATAGAGTTTTCTTCTCATTTGGCTTTATTAACATGTATATTTCAGGTATACCTTATATTTTGCCTTCAAACAGACTTTGAGGCAAGCAGAGAATTTTAGAAACTATTTGGTCCTATAACTGGACAACAAGCCAAAATAGTTTATAGTTTGTTAAGATAACCAGGAGACTGATGGGTTTTGCTCAGGAACACTTGAGTATTACAGATGTGACTGAAGGCTGACCACCTTTGACCCCAAACCCTGGCACAATAAAACAGGTCTCTAGTTACCATTCAATCCAGTATTAACGAGTTTTGCTTTCCAACATCCCTACCAAACAAGTCCAACGACAAATACATGTATGCAGATTTCAGTATGATTGCTATTTTTTTAGACAAATCATGCAGGAAGTAACAGTTTCCTATAACACAGACAGGGAGGTAAATGGTTAATAAAAGAATGCATTATATAAACAGTTTTTCCACAGGGTATTGTCCTTCAAGCACTAGGCTTTGTGTATAGACTCGTCAGCTATAGACGTGTATGTGTACTAAATTGAAGCAGTTTTACTTATAATGTTTGGCTCTGCACAAATGTAAAAATAAAACTTGAGTCTGCAATAGAATAACTTGACTGATTTTGACGGGAGAAAAACAAACATAAGAACAATACAACTGATCATAACTTATTGCTTTACTACTACCTTACATATTTTAATTTTAAGATACTTTATATACATGGGTGGGATAGGTTAGTAGAGACATTTATATTCGCTACATATCCCGGTCTATTATTAACTCACATAATTTGCACGTTGTTTTACCTCAAAACAGACTGTAAACATTTCGCGGTGTTGTTGCCATATATAACAGGACGTCACGCCCTACTGGAGTCCGTTTTTATAATAACACAGCAGGTAATGTCAGTGTGCTATTCATATGTTTTATGGTCTACAAGGCCAGCAGTTTGTTTAAATGAAGGCGTCGCCCATCCATTTAGAAGGCTAAACTAACGTTGCAGGATTTAAGCTTTATGCTGAAAAGATAAGGCATAAAAGGCTTTTTCACTACTGGGGAAAAAACATGGAGTAGCCGTGATCTAGCTGGCTCATAAACTGGCTAAATACTCAGGGATTATAGTCCTAAAAGTGCCCAAACAGGGCACCGCTGATCACACACATCACGGTAGCTCAAAGCTAGCTAGGAGTGGCTAGCTAACTTGACGCTAGCTTCTCGTTGCAATGAATTGTAGCAGGTACTTAAAGCACGCCCGGGAATCACACACTCGCACAGCAAAATACATAAAGACAGAGACATTGAAAGCAGAGAAACACATGTACCTTGAATGCCCGTTTGATGTGACATTGTGTCTTTCGTCGGATAAAGGGCTGATGCAGCTGTTCAGGCGAAACCAGGGCAGAGAAGCAGGAAGTGGACTACACCGACATGACCCGCCCCAAGTCTGTCGTCATCAACATCAAAATCACATGACATAGTCAAACGATTTATTTACATTTATTTATATATTGTAATAATGTCTTAATAATAATTTATGTTGATAGTTAAACGTGTATAGCATTATAATAATAATATAAAAAATTAAATATCAATGGTAGAGCAAGTATTCATATCCTTCATAAGTAAAAGTAGCAATCAAGTAGCAAGCAAAAAAAAATATTCATTACAAGTATAAATCCTGCATTCAGAAACTTCCGTAAAAGCAATATCCGCAAAATGCACCGAAAGTAAAAGTAGTCATTATGCAACAGAATGGCATGTGTTGTTTTATATTATTGGATTACTGTGCATAAACTTGTAAGCAGCATTTTAATGTAGCCCCTGGTCGAGGATGGGCCAATTTTAAATAATTCGTACACCTTTTGGGTAGTTTGATCTGTATCAATGCATCATATTTCATAAGCTCGTCATTTGTTTGGTATGCAAAATCTGAAGCTGCAACAAAGTAATTTCAATATTCACTTCTGAAATGTTGTGAAGAAATCTAAATGGAAATACTCAAGTAAAGTACGAGCATCTCAAACCTGTATAAACATTTATATAATCGGTTCCCGGTTTGAGAACGATTAAAGCTAATCAGTTATTTTTCATTTTTTCCCATTTTGATTTCGGTCTCTGATCTGAGATAACGGGGAGATTTCCGCCTCTCATGGCAGCAGATCTTATTTGGCGTGAAATCCTGCAACATCTGGAAGCCACCGGGCTTCCTGTCTCTGCTCTCTGTCCCTCCTACTTCTCGTTAAATAAATAAATAAATGAAGGAATAGATTTTACAGCAGAAAAATCATCCTGTCACTAGAGGGAATCTCAGCTCTGTCACAGACAGTCTGTGGTCACAGCTGGAGTCACACCGGAAACAATGTGAACACGTCTTCAAAATAAGGGTGTATTATTGTGTCACTTGAAAAGAAGACTAATTTCAGAATAGATTTATTGCAAAGTATTTTTTACGTACAAGGAATTTGTCTTGGTGATACGGTGCATAACAAGAACACAAAACACAAAAGTATATTTAAACAAATAAAAACAGTAGGTAACAGATACAAACAGTAGGTATATGTAAACAGTACGTTCTTTATTAATTTGGTCCATGTTAAAGCCCCTTTGAGGCAAATTTGTGATTTGTGATATTGGGCTATATACATAAAATTAACTTGAACTGACTTGACTACAGCTAAATCTGGCACAAGCATGCACAGCACAGTTCAGAGTTCAAATAATAACAATTAGGCCTATACGTTGAAATTCGCCAGATATGTGATTTGTCTTGTCAGACAAATACTGGTTAGATGTAAAAGAAAATTGATTATTTGAAGTTATCCGGGAAGATATGTGATTTGTCTTGTCAGACAAATACTGGTTAGATGTAAAGGAAAATTGATTATTTGAAGTATTTAAAGATAATATATCATTTGAGAGATAAAAATGCTGACATGGCTGAAATTGATTAGACATTGTGTGAATGTATTTAGGCCTAAATGTATCTTATGAGTTCCATTCCTCATTGTATGTATTCTATGTCTTTATTTATTTTTTTAATCTCACATGGCATATGCAATATTTTACATAATTATCCTCTTACATGTTATGTGCAAAATATCTTACATATCCTTGTTGATGTAACTTGTGTACTGTCTTTTATGTATCACTGTTCTGTATTGTGGCTATGTACGTATTGTTTTAAGTTGACTACAGCTGTGTAACACCATAATTGCCCAAGCAACATTTCCCATTGGTGACAATAAAGTATCTCAGTGGTTTCCAAACTTTTTCTGCAGGGCCCCCTTTTGTTCATAAAAATACTTTCAGGGGTCGCACCCACCAGTATGGGAACCACTGTCTTGTCTGATCTTAAAACAAACAAACAAACAAACAAACAAACAAACAAACAAACAAACACTAAAGGTGTATGGACCACTCAGTTACGAAAGGAATTTCAACATTTAAACAATTAACAACACAGGTATGGTCCGACCACAAACATTACAGAAAATAATCAAAATCTAAACAGCAGTAACATTCGAAATTAATACAAGGGGGGGAAAAACCTAAAACAAACAAACCCAAATGGATATTTACTGACAAAAACTTTGTCCGCGTTCATTGCGTTTTATTTTGAAAAATGTGAGCGGAAGTTGTATATTTGAACTGGCTCTGACTTGACGCTGGTGAATCAATGTGCTGGCTACATTGCGTTGCACAGATGCTATGCGTGCTGTGTGGACCCAGCTATCTCCATCCGCTCTACAACAGCAGCAGCAGCGTCCCATTAGCAGCCCAGAAACTGCACCGCCCGGCGGGATCCCGCTGACGAAGCACCGCCCGGCTGAGCGAGCCCGCCCGGCGCATGGACGCTCCAGCACAATGGCAGAGGATTTGGGGGCGCCTCTGTTGTATACCAACAACAGGTCGCATGGATAATCCCTCCACAACCCTCCCGTATCATCTCGTATTTGGGATGATTAGAGCGCCGCTGTCGGCTTGATGTGGCAGGAGAGCCGTGCGGGAGCGGGGCTGCTCGTCCTGGCTGTCGACTGAGAGGAAAACGGCGTGGAGCAGGTGCGTTAGCCCACCGCGCACATACACATGCAGAATACTGAGGTGCAGGCAGGCAGGTAGGGCTTGCACGGATTTCGGCCGTCCCAGATGTCGCTGGGTGCATCGACATTAAAGTTGTGTAATCAGATAATTCCAGTCAAGCTTGTGTTATCTCCGAGATACGTGGGGTCGGCGATGTGACATTTGGCGTCATCGCTGTTGTGACATTAGCGGGGATGTGTGTGGTCATAGACTTATGCTCTTTACACGGAAGTCCATTCAGGAATTGACAGATCTGGCACGAATAGATGGGCAGTGGTTCAGTGTATTTCCTGCAGCACTTAGACACTGTTTATCTGCTGGGTCAGTCCAAATGTATTTTTTGTGGTTTAGCTAAAGGAAAGCCAGGGGGATGTACCATGAGCAGGAAGATGGTGATGATGTTGATGATGATGATGATGATGATATCACAGATCTTATAAATTGAATGCCAGAGTTTCTCAACCTTTTTCACGTCAAGGACCCCTAAATTGATGCATATTAGGTCATGGATCCCCATTTGATAAGATTTTGCTTCAGTGATCTCCATCTGAAAAAAAATTGATTGTTAGATATGATTAGGCCCTAAGACCACAATTATATAGCTGTCATCTATCATGATATATTGTCCCAGAAATATATTGCGATAAACTATATTATTTTTCCTTTTTTTAGACCATTTTATGCCACTGATATAATGATAATGTAATAGCATAACAATGCAAGTGCTCCCTTTCAAAGAGCAATGCACTTTTCATTCTTAAGAATAAGCTTAATAAAAAAATTAAAATATCCTAAATAAATAAAACATAAATAAAATAAAACCACACAACCAAAACATAAAATGGACACTTGGGCTCTGTTTACAAAAAAATGCATTTAAATAAATATTAAACATTTGGCACAGGGGTATAGAGAGTCATTACTGCCAATCCAGCTCCTCAATGAT
>JAOVVB010023263.1:0-16003 GCA_028570985.1 Heterobranchus longifilis | reverse complement strand
CTTACACTGAGGTACTAGGCACACACTCAGTAGGGTCGTGTCTGTAAGGTAACCCTTTTCCTTTACTAAAGTCTCGCGAGATTGATAAGGTTGGGCATTAAACTCGAATAGTCAAGGTTAGATTGGTAAGGTTAGGCATTCAAATCGAATAGTTAAGGTGAGGGTATGGTTAGGCATTAACCTCGAATGGTATGGTCAGGGTCGTCAGGGTTAGGTCGTTGGGAAGTGAGTCTCGCGAGAGTTTTTGCCCGCTTTCGCCATGTTTTTTGTAAATCTAGGGTTACCTTTTATACCTTCTAGACACGACCGTTTAGTAGAGGCGTTAGCGCCCTCTATTGGGTGTACTCTGAACATTTTTACACGTACGGATAGGCTAAAGACTAAAATAGCTCAACTAACCTGCATACCATGGTCCATGAACTACAGTTCAGTAACTCTTTACTGTGGTCCACCTCTGTGTGTTTTCTGTTTCCGAGTTTTTCGGATTTTACAGACATTTGGCAGACTTTGCCACACTCAAGATGGCGACGCCCCTATTCCTCAGTTCGTACGTGATACGATGCGTCGGTCGTGCGTAAGGTTGTGTTGACAGGAGCGGTAGTTGTCAGCGGAACAGCAGCAGCCAGCATCACCGGAGCCGAATGGAGTAACCACAAAGATATATTATTTCAGATAACGTCTCTGTTATTTTCCAGAAGCCTTGTTTACACCGTTCAAACAACGACACCATGGCAGACGACCAGTCCTCTCTATCCTGGTCAATCGACAGGGATGACTACGAACTCAATGAGGTGATAGGTGAGTAGCTTAGCTTGCTAACGTTAGCATCCTAGCCTCCCCTGTCTTTACAGCGGTGTCGGCTGCCAACTGCCACTAGCCAACTAGCATTGCTTGTCTGTAGCTAACAGAAGGTCAGTTACTACCCGTAGTTACATGGCAGGAAGGTTAACAGCTCTGCAGAGTTTCCCTCTAGCTAGGCCAAATTAATTAATTAGGTTTCTGCTAGTTGGCGAGCTAAAGCGAGGTGGCTCCTTAGCAAGTGAGCATGAAGCTAAACGGCTAGCTAGCGCAAGTTAGCCTATAGTGCGTGAAGATTCGTCAGTTGTTGGAGAGGGTGGTGCTCTTTTGCTGAAGGTATGACACGGATTATAGTGAGCCATTCATTCTTTACTCGAGTCCAGCTAGCGTGACTGGTGACTTTGAACAAAAGAGATGGACTTTTTGATGCTGCATATTACAGTATTGTATAATACTGTAACCTTAGTTCCCAATCTAAGAAACTAGTTTCTACTCGAATTTATCACATTCTCACATTGCATACCAGATATTTAGTTGAGCTAGATGTCATAATCTGACTGTCAAATGCTCTTTTGCTCCTATAGTGTGATGGGTTCACGCTTAAAGTGGAAATATCCTGCTTATTTTCAGCTTCATACTTGTATTTTGGGTTTCTACTAGAACATGTTTACATGCTTTAATATGTTTTCCCATACTGTCTGTCTGAATTTACCTGCATTCACCCTCTGACTCTTTAAGCTCCTGAAAAAGCCCAGTCTGCTCTAATTGGTCAGCATCATCTGCGCTCTCAGCCTCTCTGCAGTGTCATTGCAGCCGGGGAATGACTTTTCTGCCTATATTTTTTCTGCATTCGCACGCTCCTGGAACGTTCCTAGTTTCCAAGTTGGGAAGTTGTTTCTCCAACTTCGGTTTCATGACCTTGAAGTGGCTTGAAGTCGAAATGTGAAAAAAGCATGAGCACCACATTATTGTCCATCATATTTTACATGCATTATGGGATTTTATCCCTGTTTTATGTTCATTTTATGACTAGTTTTCCTTGTAAAGCATTGGGGTGCCTTTCTTGTGTGTATTCAATACATAAAACTAAAGTTTACAACCATATAGGGAGCCAAAGGGACGACGTCTTTTTGTAGGCCAACCCTGAAGTTAGCGTCACCCTGGGTTCGCTCGGCAAAACCTATGGGATTTTTAAATTGGATTTTGGATCATTGCAGAAAATAAGCTCTGTGGCAAACACAAGTTTATGATACTTACAAATTTTGTCTAGTAAGATAATCTCTCCATATGAACACTACTTTATGATTCTAGAAGCATAAATGCAATCGGCAGAAGTAAAAAGCTAACGTTAGGCTATAAACAAACTACACCAACGGTTGCATTTTGCGGTCCACGTCACCATCACCACTACTAAACTGATGGTGATGTTTAATGTTAGCAACTACTTTTTTAAACACATGTAAAAGCTTTGAAATGCACCAGCGGGGTATTTACAGACACATTTTATGTCATAGAACAAAACATAAAAATCTCTGAAGCCTGTGTTAACCACAGACCTTATTTCAGGCGTCTAACCAAAAACACACAGAAAACACATCGACTTCGAGACGAGAGAACCGGAAGCGCTAAAATGCTAAGTCATTTCCAGGTTTTAAAGCTACAAACTTAGGCGCCCCATATCTTTTCTTTCTTGCTTTTTTTCTTTCTGCAATTCATTATTTTTGGTCAGGGAGAGACTAAAACAATCAAATATACTGTAGGACATGTTTTTTCACTCCCGGATTACATTTGACGGCTCGTTTAAAAACATAGCTTCTGAATACGGGCTGTGTGCATTTCTCAGTGGATTTGATACTTTCACTGTATTTATATATCACCTAGACCTGCTTTTTAATCAAAAGACATGGAAATCTCACTTTTTACAATATGGGACCTTTAAAAATAAGGTGTTTGGAACAGCGATCCTAATCCAGTAGGAATTGACGATGCAGTTTAGTTGTATGAATATAATTTTGTAGGAGACGGGAGGTGCTCAGACTGCCTCTTCTGGATGATATTACATGTACTGGTGTATTTCTTTGTAGCATTAACTGGTTCATGTTTCTGCATGCACCACCCACCTATTATTACTGTTAATGTCTCTACATGCCAGGTCTTGTTATAAAAAATGTCCCAGAGGTGGTTTGTCAGGGACTGAAGTACGACTGCTTTCATTTATTCAAATAAATAATTGTTCGTTTGAGTAAAATACCACCTTACATGACGGGGAAAGAACATGTTTTTTTTTTTTAAACGCATACAAATCACCTGCTGGTAACAGCCCAGACCCTGCATCTCTGTTTCCTTCTCTTCAGTCCCAGTTGGGGTTTTGGCTCACAATCAATACCTTTCACCGCTAAGCTAATCTGCAATAATAAAGGCATTACAGACGGGGAAAAATAACACCAAATCTTATTAAATATGGGAGATGGTCTCGTCTCTTCTATGTGTTCCTGTCTCTTGTTGCCTAGGTGAGCAGGAAACCGCTCCATTGGACAGATCGCAGCGGTTGGCGTGATCCCTAAATGTTCTGGGATGAACAACGGGCTCAGGATCAGGGCCGGTGTTGTGGGTTACAGGTAGAGTTTGGAGCTTAGCATTCTGCTCAACTCTCCTACCAGCCATGTATATTTCACAGGACTGTCTTTTATATTCAGTCTGTGGCTCAGTGGAGCACTCATCTTTATTTCATTTTGTGGCATTTTTTAATTTTAGCTGAGATTTTTTTATTTATTTTTTTTGTTGCCTCCTCCTCCACTCCCTCCATCCTTCCTGAGAACCCCCTCTGCTGACTGAATCAGTAATGACATTATGCATCTTGCACTCTGAAGCTTTCAGAAAAGCAAACACTAACTTCTAGCAATCTGATTTCTGCCCTTACTGCACCGAGCCCAGAAAGAAAGATATTCACATTGTGAAAACACGGATGCCCCGTGTTTTTCTCATACAACAAGCACAAATCTACCAACCAGCCATTCAGCAACTCACCTCTTTGATTAATAGTCACAAATGCAATCTAGAAATGTGATGTTTAATTTTGGGTCAGTTCACCCAAATCACCAAATAAACACATTTTTTTGTGACCATGCAAAGATGGATCTCACCTCACCAATATAACCACCTGAAAAGGAAAAATGTTCTAATTACTATTTACTTGGAAAACACACAATACTGAACAAATTGCTATAGAAAAGCAAATGCATGTGTGTTTTTTTAACACAACATTTGATTGTTGACAATGTATTTGGTTGTGATCAGATGTCCACTCCACGTCTCCAGGAAACACTGAGACATTGAAAACTGTCTAAAAAAATATTTTAGAAAAATGTCTAATCAAGACTTCCCATTATGGTTAAAAAATAGTAACAAAAGTGCCAACGTCCAGGTGGGACCTGGTCATCTGCTGGAGATTCTAGCAACTTTTAAATATGTTGTTACAATGAAAGGGCTGATTTAATGTTATTTTGCTAAAGTTAATGTACACAGTGTGCATTCAGCAGATTAATACATCCTAAAAACTGAAAATAATAGTCAACTAAGTCTAAAAACGTTGTTTCTAAGAGCCAAAAGCCTTTTTTCCTGGCTGTCTGCTGACTTACGCTGAGACGATTGGTGTTCGAGTCCCGTGTGAAGCTTACTTTAAATTTTATTATTTTTAGAACGTCCAGGAAGGAAGTCCAGCAGACGGCCAGGTCACGTCAGGACGTCGGCACAACTTTCATTTTGGAACTATTTTTGAACATAATGGGACGTCTTGATAGGACGTTCAAACATACAACGGTCACACAACATGTCAATGTTTGCTGGGAACAATCATGCTCTGTAAGCTTTGCCAATACACACCACCAGCAGCCCAGTCTTTATTTACACATTTGTTTGTGGCCTTTGTAAAGCTGTTCACGGTCTTTCCCAATTAGCTGGTGATTGAAAACTAAACTGAAATTGAGCCATCGTCACAGTGCTAGAATTATATCAATTCCATACAATGTCAATTTATTATAAAAGAGTAGCCAGAACTAAATTCACGGCGTTATGCGTACAAGCTGCTTTGATCCTCCCAAAATAGTGTTTGGAGTATTTACTAACTGAGAATTATTTTGTCCATTTTCAGAACAGAACGATTGTTAAATGGGACCTCAAAGTGCCATTCATTATGGATCCAGACCAAAGACCGTATAAAAGATGGATTGCCTCAAAATGAAGCCAAAACATCTGGATCTCCCCCTGGTGGCTGGCTGCAGTATAGGTCATAAGTCCCGCCTCCTCCATGTTAGCAGATGGGACATGGGACAAACTAAAAACTCACACGTTCAGTACATTTTTCCCAAAGATGGTTTCAGTCATTTTAGGTAGTTCTTATCACACTGATGTTTGTTCAAGTGTGACATTCAACTCTGTGCCGTCTAGTGCGCCCGCTGAGAAGCTCTTCAGTCTGCTGCTGACTCCGAGGAGGATCAGGTTGTCTGACAAACGACTTGAGAGACTCTCCTCATGAGGTTTTTAAATCCTCAGATTCTTTCATTTGTCTATCACTTGTTTACTGTGTTGCTATTTCATCTTTAATTTCTCTCACTTGTGCATTTGTCTATCCTGCAGATTGCTTTTATTACTAAAGTTGTCTGTAACTTTATTGTGTCTTTATTGTATTTCTATGTTCTAATGTTCTATGTTCTATGTATTGTATTTCTATGTTGTTTCTAATAACTCTGTATTGTGTTTCCGGACTCCAGGAAGACTCGAGCCACGTGTGTGTGTGTTTCTAATGGGAATCCTTAAATAAACAATAAACAATAACCACTGCTTTAAGGGAAACTTTGCAGATATTCACCCGGCTCTGTGTGTGCAGCGTGATAAGCAGCAGATGATCGGCGCCACGTCTCCCTCCATGCTGCAAGAGGCACGGAGCGTCCCTCGCAGTGAGCGGTGGACTGCCCAGGCTGAAGAGCCTCTCAGCGGCCGCACTAGACGGCGTCACTAACGCAAGTAACAACATGATTAGTAGGGCTGCCCCCTCTCAGTCGATTGGTTGATTAATCGGTCGTTTTGGTCTTAGTCGACTAAGATTTCTTTAGTCGATTAGTCTTTTTTTTTTAGTCTTCTGAATGACTTATTTCCAAGAAACTTATGAGCACATCTCTGGTAACCACAAGATTTAAAGTGGTGCTTTTACACGATTCTTTGTGGAGAAACTCAGTTTTACAGATTTGTCTTTTAAATCAACGAATGGATTAGTCGACAAAATCGTACAAGTGTTGGTCGACTAAGAATTTCTTTAATCGAGGACAGCCCTGATGATTAGTAAGGGTAATGTGTTTACTGGTATCTGAACAGCAACACGTTACATTACTGCGTTACAGACAAATGTAATGTGTTACACCCAACGCTGTCCGGGATATTTTGGCTTCACTTGTGTACAGTGGAGAGGAGGTGGAGACTTTTACAGTCTATGGATCCAGACATTATGCACACGCCCTAAAATTATTATTTGTCATTTACTTAAAACGTGACCTTCAACTGACAAACAAGGAGATGATATTTACTGATTCAGTTGCAGGTAGACTTAAACTAATTTACTGTTGTGTAAGTCTTTAACACATGTACTGAAATTAAACATACAGAAGCATATTTTGGAGGTCTGAGGAACACTGATCAACCTGTCCATCCTTTATTATCAGAGAGCTACTGCACCATAATGTCAGTATGTATCTGAAGCAGTTCATGTACTGTAAACTGCATTTGCTCTAAAATACTTCAGCTGCACTTTAAATGGATAATTATTTGAACGCTACACGTCTGTGAAAGCACTCGATCTGCTTTGTCTTCCCAGCTGCTGGGCGGAGGAAAACCCTTATCTTTATTGGTTAATAATATGTGTTACTCCACTTTTGTAAAGCAACACTAAAGTAAATCACAGCTTCTTGTGCCAAACTGCTTTCAGTTATTTAGCATTTTAGATGAGAACAACACAAACACAACATGTAGAGTTCCTCTACCAATAAAGGTTTTGCTTTGTGTTTTTAGTGAATATTTTAGATTCATCTTACATACAGTATTTGCCTGAACAGAAGGCCATGAATAAAAAAAAAAAGACTCCTTCAGAGGGCACATGGCACATGACATTAACAAAACTAACTGAGGGGGGAAAAAAGCAGATGACTGAATTTAAATTAATGAAACACATCACTGATAAAACTGTCAGCTGAGCCAGTCGCTGCATAACATTAGTGGAACCACTCGTGAGCCGAGGACAAACTAATTTTACACAACCTCACAGAACCCTGCAGAACATGTCCGATTTCATTAAAATTAATGGTGAGCTTGTTGCAAAAATAAAAATGCATTGACAAATTGATCAAGTTCAAAAGTATCATAGAGAGTTTACAGAAAAAGAGTAACTATATTGCGTATTTCCAAAGCCTAAATATACTGTAATGGGCGATGGCCAATAATTACAAATATTTAATCATTAGCATTGCTTTAAAAAAATCCTACAAAATAAGTTTTAGTCGTACAATCCATCATGGACAAATTGATTAAACCTCTAAGCATAAAAGCTTCAAAGACTAAATAATAATTGTTGTTGATAAGACATTTTTTATGATGCTAATGTTTCCATATACTGACAGTCTCATGTCTTATTCTCATCTCAAACACCCACTTCACTGACTTAATGAAGAGCTTGTATTGCTGATTTTACATGCATTGCATTCAATTATTTATTATTTTTGAATATCATTGTCTTGAAAAGCATTGAGCGTGTTCTAGTCCTGCTCTATATGAAAAGTGTCCTGAGATAACTTGTGTTATGATTTGACACTATAAATAAAACTGAATTGAATTGAATTGATGCCTTAAAAAAACAGAAAGACTGAAATATAGATTTCAAGCAATAGCGTCACAGAAGTCCATGCGCATGCGCACGTAGAAAACCTCTGCGACTGAAAGGACTGACACCTCTTTATCTAACATGACATGCAGTCTGATCCACAAAACAAGTCGCAAATTATTTGGCAACAGATTGTAATCTCCTTTTCTACAATGACAAAGGAGACGCAGCGGTTTAATATCTCAATGAAGAACGAGAATGAAATCATTAACTAAACCATTTGGCAACCGAATCTAATCTTTGCTACATCAGACGTGGTAAATGAAATCGGGAGGGTGGGTTGATATCTCAACAAAGAACATTTGTTATCACAGATGAAAATCAATTCTCACCAAAATAGAAATCATTGTAGAGGCAATGTGCATAAAGACACCAGAGAGGTGTTTGGTGCAGCTGATAGGAGGGGGTACAAAAAAAAAACCCAGAAACACACTATTTAGGAACACACATTAAATCTCAAAGCCATTTGTAATCTGTGTCCTGTAAAAGATAATAACTGGAGCAGGTAGTGTATCTGATATAAATATTTTAAAAAACAGCGAGGGAGGAATGTGAATTACAGAATTGATATGGGTGACACGGGGGGGCATGTGGGAAGCACTGACCTCGTGGATTAAACATCCGAGAAAATTACAAAAAACATTTATCAGCAACATTCATTTGTAAATCTCATTTTAATCTCTATTTAGTGGATGTGGCAATCTCCAAATAATGCACATCCAGTTAAATACAAATTGCTTTGCCTGATGAGATTTTGTAAGATGTGATAAACCTTGAAGCACACAATCATAATGTAGGAGCAAAATTTGTGGACACATCATTTTTGATATTACTCTAAGGTTAAGTCCTCAAGTCCATCTGAAGAATGATGTTCAGATTGTAAACTACGCCATAAATTCTGGATGTGTGTCGCTCTCCAAGCGAGCGTTTACTCATTCAAGGTCTACACAGGGATTTCTGATACCAGACTACTGCAGGTACGTATATACACTGGTATGTTTTTTTTTTGTTTTTTTTAACCTTTTGGCGGTTCTATTTTACAAGGCAACAGGGTAGTCAATCTCTCACAGATATCTTTTTAATCTCTTTCTTTCTGTCCTTGTGTGTGCATGCGTTTGATTTATGTGGCTCAGCAGGCCATCAGGACACGACGCCGGCCCCTCAATACTCTGCTGTCTGATGTAGCAAGGCACAAGATCACGCTGGCATCCTTATCTCAACTACAAGTAAACATCCAAACACAAACAGTAACAGAGAAAAAATATGAAGGAAATGAATACCTGGAAAACAAGAGGAATTGGGATAACAGTGAAGAGTAGAGGAGGTAAGTGGTGAGGGACAGAAGGGAGAACTAAACAAGATGCCAGCGGCTCTGTGAGGCTGTACTTTGGCAAAGCTGTGAACTACAGTAAAGTCCAATGCTAACATGGCGACATGCTCAATCACAATGCTAACTTAATGATTACAATAGAGGGGAACATGAACGTCTGTACTAAATTTCATTACAATACATCCAAGAGATTTCACAGAAAAAATACAGCTGTCAACCTCATGGTGGTGTAAGAGTATAGACTGTATAAAAGAAGTGGATGTAGCCACCGTGACGTCACCCGTTGGTTTGTGGACTACTGTTTTGAAGCCTCGAGTTTGGCATTTTGGCCGTCGCCATCTTGACCTTTTGAAACCGGACGTTAACATATTTGGACAAGACAGCGGAGCTGGGCTGGATGATGCAGCTAAGCCAGTGCTGGTGACATTTCAATGGCGCTGCGCTAAACTAACCGCTAAAGAAGGAAAACTTTCCCTTAAGTAAGCAGCTAACGCTAACGCTAGCTAGTTAGCTGCTAACTTAAAAAATGTTACCATTAAGTTTTGTGAAGTGAAAACACACTGTGACAGACATCACCCAAAACAAGTTCACGTCTATTTAAATGTACACAGTGCCATTAGTTTGTGGACTACCATTTTAAAGCTTTGAGTTTGGCATTTTGGCCGTCGCCATCTTGTTTTTTTTGGAGCCCTGACCATATTTGGACGAGAGGGTAGAGCTGGGGACGAGCGAGGGACAGATCTGACTGAGAACCCGAGGGGACTGCCAAGGTAGCGACTTGTCAAACACAAGATAGCCACGCCCCAAAACATCCCATGCTTTATGGTCTATTTTACCCTAAATGTGACCATAATTTACTAAATGATTTAAGAAGACTTGAAACTAGCCATTGAGACCATAAACTCATTAGGAAAATGTTTACTGAGGTAATAAATCAAGTGAGAAGTCGGCTCATTTTTCTCATAGACTTCTTTTTGCCACCAGCGGAGTCGCCCCCTGCTGGACATTAGAAAGAATGCAGGTTTAATGCACTTCCACATTGGCTTGACTTTTCATGCCCGGAGGTGGCCGCTTGTGTAAGAGAAAAAGGCTGGAGATCACCAAAGTCATGAGGATTAATCATCGGGGCTCTGTGGATATCTGCACAAAATGTCATGGTGATCCATCCAATTAATGATCCAGAGATATTCAGTCTGATCAACAAGCCATCCCCAGATCCACCTTGCACCCTAGGAAAGTCGACTGAAGGCCAATTTAAAATCACCAAAGTCATGCATTTTTGCAGCCAAAACATCGATGTGATTTTTAAATGTATTGGTTTTATTAGCGAAAGAAAGATATGGACCCCATGACTAGCAACCAAGTTGTGGAAGCTAATGAGGATCTAAGGAAATAATAAATAGTAAAAGGAATAAAAAAGGGTATTTGGGAGATCATGAGAAGAGAAGGAAAACATTAGAAATTCTCCTATAGTCATCAGCCGTCTCAGTGGGCGGGCCAGTGTCTGTGTTTGATTGGCAGCTGAGCCAGCAGGAGAATGGAGAGAGGATGCAAACAAACAAACAAATGCAAATCATGTCTGTCTATGTAGACGGAGTCTGAACAGACTGGGCACACCGTCATGAAACCAAAAATATGAAATATAAATTGTTCCCTTTCGGGTATTTCTTTCTCAAAATAGCACACAGGATGTAATTTACAGAGCAGATCTGTATCCTGCTGTATAGCAGAAAAAAACCCTTTAAACAATTTAATTCCAGACTCTAAATTCAGTAAACACAGAAAATGGGGTGTCTGTTTATAACTGAAAAGTTTTCCATAAAAAAAAAAAGAAGGAAATTAATAGAGACTTCTGAAGTCCTGTGGTGTGTACAGGATGAGGCAAATGCACCACAGAGCTCGCAAATTAACTTGATTCATTCAAGCGATCGCTGTCTTTTCATCCCTAAACTGTAGTTAGTTGAACTTCACGCAGTCACTCATGCAACATATTTCACTACAGCAGACCGAGTTTAAGGATATATTGTTGCCAACTTCTCTGCCCAAAGTCATAAGGAGACTGAAGAGTTTGATCAGCGTGCTGGTCCTTCAGGGGGGTTACAGTGATTCTGCTGATGCCCTCCTTGTTTATGCTGCATTACATTGTTCACACTCTCCTCAGCTGAACATACAGAAGCACAGCCGGCTGCAGAGAGACACCCAGCCTCTCGCTGGTGCAGCATATGTGTCTGTTTCTCCGTCTGTCTGTCTGTCTGTCACTTCTCTGTCTGTCTGTTTCTCTAGGTGCCACATTATGTCACTGTCACTGACTGGTCATGTCGCTACATGCAGGTTGGGGTCCGGTCCAAGAGTCTGCCGAGGGGAGGGTGACATCTGGTGAGCGAAGTTAACTGGGGCTTCAGAAAACTGGTTCCAGGACACACAAGAAAAAGCTTCTTTTTTTGTGATATGAGCGTGTGTGATCCAGCTGCGACACAGAATGAGGTCCAACTTTCTTTATTAAGGCCAGAGTCTGAATTTGCATCTTAACCTGAAGATTCATCCAGAGCTGCAACTATACGCTTATTACCGAGTCACCTGCCAAGTATTTTCTTGAATAATCGTTAATAGTGAAACATGTCCAGTTTGTCAAAGTCCAAGGTGATGACGTTAAATTTCTTGTTTTGTCCAAAACCCAAAGATATTCCATTTAATGTGATATAAAACAGAGAAAAGCAGAAAATCTCCATATTTTAGAGGCTGAAAACAGCATTTTCTGCCCTTTTTGCGAGAAAAAATACATTTTTATTAATCGATTGTCAAAATAGTTAGTGATTATTTTTCTGTCCATCGACTAGTTAGAGCTAAACTAAACTACAGCTTTAGATTCACCCACTGGATTTGATTCCAAAGAGTTGAGTTGTTGTTAGTTACAAGCTGGTCCTGGTGGTACAAGTTATTTTAAGCTACACTGAAACGGTGACACTGTGATTTTGGCTGTCACCAGTTACCAAAATTCTCTGTATTTTTAGGCAATTATATTCTCGCCTAAATCTGACAAGCTCCATTTTTGCCACGATATAAAAATCTTGAAAACACGTCTGGGCCAGTCAGTGACCTGAGAAGAGTTTATATCATGGTGACAAGTAGAGCTGTATGTTATTTAAACTGAGCACCACTCCCAACTTCTAAACTACAGAAGGCATTGCAGGTCTAAAATCAAACATGATTCAGTGACTACCTATCAGAATCAGAATCAGAATCAGAATTGCTTTTATTGCCAAGTATACAAGGAATTTGTTTATATTTTATTCTCTATATTTTAATCACCACAGATTTATCCAGAGGACAGATTTAGTGTTAGTTGAATAGTTGAAGTAAAAACAAACTAAAACAAAACTAACAAATCCTTGTACCAAAAATGACAAAATAGATATTTTATTCAGACCGTCCCCCAAAAAACAGCCATATAGGTTGCCTGTGCAAGCAGCTTATTTCACCCCATATTTACGTTTATTGTTAAGAGGAAGTCAGGTGACGTAGAATAAGGAGGAGTGTTCGGAGGAGGTCGGGGAGGATGGATGGGTCAAACAAACACAGGACTTTCAGCCAGGAGACCGCTGATCGTGTCCCGTGTGAAACCAACGTTGAATTATTTAAAAGTACGTATGGAAGTTAACTTCCGTAACGTACTTAACTTACATACATACTTGAAGTTATGTAACATACTTATTTAACTCAAACCATGATCTTTTTCCTAAAGTAGTTTTGTTTCAATTCACAACATTAACCACATGTTTAAATCTGCGACCGTTTCACAGCGTGCGCCTGCCGCTGCTACTCTCTAACGACCATATACGTATGTAGAAACATGTGAGTGCTGCACGGGGTCAAAAACACTTTGTGTGCTGGTATACTGTAGTTAAAATGAAATCAGGTGCTCTTCAAGGACAGGGCAAATAATTAAATTAGAACAAAAGGCTCACTGTCCAGCTTACTTTCAGTGGAAGTCCACGGTGTGGACTGGCAGCCAAAAAATGGTCCGAGTCACTCTGACGGCAAGTTAAAAATCCTTTATTGTGACAATCGATAACCAACACACAACCTATTCTGTCGTTTAGGACGTGTTGTGTTTGTCCTTTCTGACCGGTCAAACACCAAGAACAGCCAAGTGAGTGACGGTTGTAAAAGATCAGTCCATTGTTTAAAGTGGATCTTTTGGTCTAAACCAGCCGCTGCCTCTAACCCAAACACAAAAAAACCAGATAGTGAGCTGCGTCAGACTCCAGTGAGTGAACACAATTTATCGGTTGTTTCTACAAGGCTACTCGCATATTAGTAAATTCCTCACCAACAACTACAGCTCTTAAATAAATAATTCCCTCAAAATCATGCATGTCAAGGTCTTCCAACACACGCTGACAGTTAAGCTCCGCATGAGGAGGAACGTAATGAAATTTGCCAATGTGAGGGCAGTTAGGATGTGAGCTGATTTTCTGATGTTCCCCTTTTGCCCACACAGCCACAAGTTCAGTTTGCTCTGCACTCCTCTCCTTCCTTCGCCCTGACCTAGACTCCCCTCCTCAGCAACCTCCTTTGGGCCAACTTGGACCAAGTTAAAGGAGGGAAAGTCTACCCTCGCCGCCTCCGCACACACACCACTCCTCGCTCTTGCCATCAATCTCCCCATCCCCCCTGCTTCTTCATTGCTCGGGCTAATTAACTAAAAAACCAAGCAGAGATTTTATATAATTTAGCAGCGAGAACTGCCATGTCTTGATCCACAAACACCCGGAGAGAAACATGGTGACGGGAGCCAGAAACCACCAGGAGAGGAAAAAAAAAAAAGGAAAAGTAACTCTCGCAAATCTCGTCCCCACCAGCACAAGGAGCTGAAACTATGAAATTCTCCTCACATATTTTATTTCTTCCAGGGCTACATTTTAATCAGACACAAAAGTATTTGCGGCCCCGGCATGACCAGTATCAAGGTGTGGGGGGGGGGCAGGGAAGAGGAGGAAGTGGAAAGAGCATGCAAGAGGAGAAATGGGGTGATGGAGTGAAAGATAGAGGCTCGATTGTGAAGGTTTTGACAGGCAGGTGGCAGGTGAGAGATGAAAGACGGTGAGAGAGAAAGACAGAGAAATACACCGAGGGATCTGTGACCAAATGGTTCTGCGGAGTGCTCGCTTCTCCCTTGAAATCTCTTGACCACTCTCCATTAAGCTGGAGTCCAGGAAACAATATATATAAAGAAAGTTTTGACATGGGAAAACAGTCCGCGGGAAATCAAAAATCACAGCTTGTACCGGCATACTTTCATGTCAATAATGCATCCCATGTAGCTCCTGAAATCCCAAAAGGACAAACAGGAATGCAAACAAGACTGCATTATTACATGTCTTCTTTAAAAAATCATCAAATCCCTGAGATGCTTGTATGTGCAGCGGATTTCTGCAGGATCTTTTATTTATTAAGATGCTGAGGTTCAGTGCATACTGAGGCTTACCAGAGGGGTCACCGTTCTAGTTGTGTTACCTATGCCTCTGTTTTTTTGTTTTTTTTTACTCTCACCCTGCCTCAGTTCTCCAATAAATTCAATGCATGTCTGAATTAATGCATTACAATCCACGCTGGAGATATTAAAAAATGATAAAAGAAAAAAAAAACTAATCCCTCCTCCACAGTCACATCTGTGGCAGGGCCCTCACACTGAGCTGACCCTGAGCGTTCTCTGCTGTCTGCACCATGAGTTATGATATTTGGTGTCACTTGGATTACACTTTAATATTTCATTACATGCACAAAATCCTATTCTATATATCTCCCACGGGTGTGTCACTATTAATCATAAGACGTTGTGAAAACCCAAGGCTGTCTAATACCTTTTAACTACTGTGTGCTACGCTCCGAAACAAATATTGTGTGCATGTGTAGGAAAAAAAAGTCTAAATATATCAAACATGCACGTCCATCCCAATCGCCGGAATAAATATCGGCATTGTACATTTCTGCAAACCTCGGATTAAGTTACATTTGTACGTTTATTTGTACGAAACTTTATGTTGCGGCCTGGCTGTGGTTAAACTGTGGTAAGTTTAGGCACAAAGGCCACTTGGTCAGGGTTAGAAAAAGGAACCGTTTTTTGCTTTTGATTTTATCATCAGAACCACGCTTAGAAATGTCCAGACGTCTCGTTAAAAAATACCCGGTTTTGTCGGCAGAAAAACCATGGCTAGAAATGTCCAGACATCTTGTTAAAAATATTCGTTTTTGTCGGCAGAACCACGACTACAAATGTCCCGACATCACGTCGAAAAACACCTGGTTTTGTCGGCAGAACCACGCTTAGAAAAGCTCAGATACAATACAATACAATGTTGATACGATACGTATGAAACATACAAATGTAACATTTCCGTGGTTTGCAGAAATGTACAATGCCAACATTGTACTGTGGAGCCTGAGCTGGTGCATATACAGTATATAAGAGGTAATTACAATTTGTGCACATAAACAGCCACAGACCAACACACACACATACAGTACACAACCTGACGTTTTCTTTTTTCTGCAACCATTCAGCGCTCTGTGTGAGCCTGTGTTCAGTTCTCATGCTTGTCTCTCGCACCAGTAAACACACATGGACGCATCAGAATGCACACTGATATCAAATAGCAAAAGTATGAAGCGCAGCGTGTGTTTTCTCCCAGGGGGAGACTAGGCAACACGTTGACCACGGGCAGCGGCGCGATGCCATAACTAGTGGCCCCCGCCGAGAGCTGAGCTACTCATCATGCATGTATGAAACAAACACGGTGCCCATCATCAGGAGCCAAGTGTCCATTCTGATGTGATTTATTTCCAAAGCTCAACTCTGTTTCTGCTCCTCACAGCCAGAGAGAGAGAGAGAGAGAGAGAGAGAGAGAGAGAGAGAGAGAGAGAGAGAGAGAGAGAGAGAGAGAGAGAGA
>JAOVVB010023247.1:0-30935 GCA_028570985.1 Heterobranchus longifilis | reverse complement strand
AAATCCCCTGCAGGCAAATGGCATTATAAAATGATAAGGCTGGCAATGTCTTTAATACTGTCATTATTATAGCTAAATTATATATATTATATATATTTTAGCTAAATAAAGTTTTCCAAAAATTATTAAAGGGCTTTCCACAATACTTAAATCAGTCTTTCAAAAGTCTTAAAAATGCTAAGACATGTAAAGCATAATTTTATGAATTGTTTTTGTCTAACATTGCATCTTAAAATCTCAAATTGGTAACATCTATTAATAAAATACTAAATGCATCTTGCATTAACGTCACACAGATCTGGATATGGGAACCAACAATGCTCATATTCGTCATATACCCACTACAATAAACTAAACGCCACCCTCATCTCTGATACCAGCACCAGGGTCAGCACCAAACAACATTCGGGTGTATGGTTATTTGGAAATTGTAAAATTGGTCTTAAGTTTCATTCCGAGTGGCATTAAAAACGTCTTAAAAAGACTTAAATCTAAAATCAAGTCTTAAATCTTAAATCCGATACTCTGTATCGGAGTAGCCAGCTAGTGGGGAAAAAGTAGGCAGCTAGGGGAGGTCGTGGGTATGCACCCCAGAGAAAAATGTTGTAAAAGCCCAATTTGGTGGCCTTCGACAGATAATAATGCCACGAGTCCATCATGTACATGATCTGAATTATTGCACATTTTAAAAAATGTGTCTACCCGGTTGTAAACATGTAGTGAGTTATTAAAGGAGAATTTAAAACCATATTCCTGACTGATCAGAACTTTTGTAATTAAGAATCATTCGACCTTATTTATTATTTTTTATTTATGCATTGACACCTTAACTGTAAGGTTCGTCACAACATGCCATGGTTAATGTAGAAACATAAATGCACTCCTATTCAATGAAAAATAAACAGTTATTATAAGGGGAACATGTTTTGAATCCCATGTCTTACCTATAGCCGATGTCTTGGTTTTAAATTATGTATAAAATAAATCTATGTCAAATAACTAAAATAACAAAACATGTGAATCACTTGGCTCAAATCATGTGAATCTACTGAATCATGAATTAATTAATTGCTGTAAAAAGTGCAATGCAAATGAAGATCATTCATTATTTACATTAAAATGTATATAATAAAGTAGCTGGCTGGACTTCAATGAGTAGTCGGCTGTTTGGCTGGCAGCGGGTGCTTATGGAAAGCTCTGACTGTTGCACTGGGTGATGTACACTGTAGTTTATTTTGAGTCAGTCCCACATACACATGACCTGGTGACATATATACTCACTAGTGCACCAAATGTGTATTAATCCACAGCTGAAAATAGCATATTTCCTCCTGTTTGATTAACGTCTGCTAAAAAGTACAGAGCCCAGCTGTTTTAGGAAATTAATTGCCTTTAAAAAATAAAAATAAAACCATTCATTTGTGGCCCATTTTTAAAGATTAACGTCCTCCGTAGGAATGAGTGGGCTTGAGGCTGAGAGTCACAGACAGAGTAGGTAAGTCACATGCATCAGTTTTGGGATTTGTTGGCAATAAGAAAAATATTATCCTTTAAGACCAAATATACGTAATCACAATTGCAAATACTTCTCCAAAGGCAGGCCATATTAGTTGGGTACAATTTCTGCACATGTTGTCATGATTTCCTCCTAAAAACATATTTTTGAGTTGGTAATTGTGATTGTTTCAGAGTTTCATGCACAATCCATTTTCCACAAGGTGTATTATTTTGTCCACCCCCTGCACGTGACATACAAACATGTTGGAGATATTTACAATGACGTGTTGTCGGGGAGAATCTGAATCTCTGAAATAGCGGAGCATGTAATCTTTCAGCTGTGATTCTTAATTCTCGTATATAGTCTCTTTTTTATGAGGACACAAAGGGTTTGCTCGGTTTATCCCAACAACAACAAAGCCACTGATCTCAGTGATGCAGGTTTGTACGCCAGATGATTCGGTAGTCGTCACCTGTCCCTTTGTGTCTGGGGTCGGTGAAGTTTGAGCAGCAGCCGGTGCTGTGATGTCAGGGGCTCTTAGGGGTCAGGACAGGAATTATTGAACAGAGGGTGGCTGACAGAGGGAGCTGGCACTGGGAGCAAACAGATGTTGCAATCTTAAAGAAATACACAACCTCTGAATTAAATATGAAGAGCGGGGGCAGCAAGAATGGAGGATGCTGGTGACTTCGTTTCTGCTTCTTGGCCAATCGCAGTGTTTTGTTGCAAGTTAAAGCACCGCTGATTGGTCAGTTGTTGTTGTGACAAGAACCAGGTGAATTATGTCAAAGTATGCTGGTTTCTAAAAAAGGACTTGAGAGCTGCGACCAAAAACCCTTAAAAAAAGTTCAAGGAAGAAGACAGCTGTTCGGAACATACTGTGGATTCATTATTCAGGAGCAGTGGGTCTCTGTACGCAGCATGTTATGTCAAAGTGTTTTAAAGCATTTACGCCACAGCAGCCCAGTGATGAAATCTGTAAAAAAGAGAGGAATCTGACAGAATGTCCTCAGAACATTGTTTTACCACAAGTGTTTTGTTTCCCAGTCATTTTTTTTTACACAGCTTCTCACTCACAAGGAATCTGTCTGAATATTTGATGGCAGCAAAAACTGTTTCTGTCTTTACTGCGAGAATGAGGCTTTTCTGAGACATTTCAAGGTCTTATCATCAAATGAATCATGGTATTTGTTATTGTACGCCCAGTTCTTTTAAAACTATTTAAGTGAAATAATGTAGTGGATCTGTATTTTACCGATAACCCTTATTAATCCTATGTAATGTTCAAGCTTTGTGTAACTGCTTTTAAAATTTAGTTTTGCATGAAGCCATTTCAAAAATCAATCAATTTTGGCCTCTTTGCTGTAGTTTGAGCTACGAGTGTGCGATATGAATCAAGAGTATATATCATAGAATATGCATGAGCATGTTCGATGTGTTTCCATTCACAGACTCTACAACACTGACACATCGTCCTCGTCTCAGACGCATCTCTCTCTCTCTCTCGGATGCTGTTGTAGCTGACCGGAAACCTGTAGGCAGGTCTTCCAGCTGCGGGGTGTCATTTGCATTCACCATAGTGTGACTGACCTGCACGCCAATCAGCTTGTTGTGCTAACCTCAGCATATGTTGCTAACAGCTAAAAGTTTCCAGGCAGAACTCACGCTTTGGTTTTGCGTTGCATGCATCAATCTACATACTGTGTATCTGTGTGCGGCTGCGTGCACCGGACCGTGATCCCTTTATTGCAACAGTTCAGCACCATTCATTCATTCATTCATTCATTCATTCATTCATTATCCGAAACCGCTTATCTTGTACAGGGTTGCGGGGCGGCTGGAGCCGATCCCAGCTGTCATTGGGCGAGAGCCGCGGTGTATACAAAACATTATTGTCCTAATCGTGATATAGTAAATCTTCCAGAAAATCAACCTTTGAGGGGAATGTCATATCCAATTAATTAAATACCTGGCAAATCACAAAACTTCATCATATTAATCCAAAAATTATACTAAATTTCAATATTGTCCATAATGTCCTTGTACACAAAAATATTAAAAGGGATAGCTATCACTGTAAAAAACAGTCCATATTTATATAATCTCATCGTCACCCTTTGTTATTTTTGCAGTAGTTTGGATGTGCTTAAAGCTCAGAACATCAAGTGTCACGTTTGTGATCTTGTATCACACAGTGAAATCAACCTGCAGAGACGACTTCCTAAAACCTACAGATGCCACCTGTAAAACCTGATTATTTCTCACTGGAATCCCGACATGGTAAATGCACTTATTTTAACAATTTATTATCTCAAAAAACATGATGTATTTGAGCCTTAAATCCACCGCTGCACATCTCTGTCGGTTTGTCTCTAAAGTGGATGGCCTTCTGCCAGTTGGGCCCGGCTCCGAGTGCTGCAGTGTCAACACTGAAGAGTGAGGACCAGAGGGGTGATGTAAGTATTGATACACTCCTTGAAATCACTTTGTCACCACCAGAGATGCCAAGCTGCCGGAGCAACACAATAGCAGGAAGATGATTGTGAATTCTTGGCAGAGGGTTGAGGGATGCCATTAAAAAGGCAAATGTGATTAATTTTTAGCGAGAACGCCCTCTTCTTGGCGATTGTCAGCGAGGTCGGGCTAAAGGGATGTGACACAGAAATTACTCTTCCTCCTGGCGACTAATGTGACTCGTCACTCTGAGGAAATATCTGGGAGACGGGGACTCTGACAAAAACGCTCTCATCTAATAGACTAACTATTTGTCCAGGGCTCATGCGGCAGAGATCTGCCTCAATAGCGCTAAGTGATCAATTGCTTAAACACCGCAGATCACTTGTGATTCAACACAAACAAAAGTGCTTTATCTCAAATTGTCGCTGAGGGCTTCATCACATTTGTATGGATGAGGAGCAAAAGCAATTTAAAACAATCAGGGAAGCATAAAGAATAGATGCAATACATTTTCTTACGGGCCTCATATTTCATCCTTTTAACACTCTTTGTGAATGTCCTGATATGTGCCAGTGGTTGTCATGGTTTTCTTTAAACCTGTTCGAACTGAGACAAACCCCCCTGTGGAGTGACATTTTCCAGGCGACACAATAGCCACACTTTATCCCGACCCCTTCGTAAACACAGAAGGGCTGCAGCACTTCGACCGCTGCCTCCGTCTCTTCCTGTAGACGTACTAACAACAAAAGACAGCACCCAGGTCACGCTAAAGGTTACGTCTTTATCGATTTCAAACGATTTCAAACAATTATTATAAATTAATATTTATAATAATTGGTACATTTTGGCTTCAACTAATTGCACAGGAGTCAGCCATTACTGAGGGCAGAGTTGGGTTTGAAAGACTTTTGCTTTTTTTCCTATTTAATTAAAATGAGACTAATTTATGCATTTTTATGCTTTTGCGTGCAGTTGTTTAGCATCTCCCAATCCACCCAAGCTTCATCACTGGAGGCAATCGTAGTTTTACTCAAAATAGGGACAAACACAGTAGGTTTTATTGTCTGCACAGATGGCTTAACTAAACAAAGCATTGTGATTAATGTTTATAGTTGCAGCTTTTACTATGAAACTTGCAGTAATTGATTTTCTTGGCCACCTTTGGGCAGCGGAAACAAACTGTAAACACAACACTGACTTTTTAACCTTTTGACAACCTTTGGTTGACCTTTTTAAGTTGATATTAGGAACAGTTGCCTATTTATTCATCCAGCAGTTTGGAGTAACGTTAGCATTTATTTAGAATCTTGTTTATGTCCACCTGGTGAATATATGTTTCAATAGTCACTCTTTTGATCTTCACCGACTCCTGAAAACATTTCTTTAGGAAATTTGTGAAGCATTACCAAGTATTAAAACCTCAGTATATTTTTGCAACTTAGAGCAGAGCTGTACCTGCCCCCCCCCCCCCAACATCCATGAACAGAACTAAACTATTGATCTCATAATTCAGTATACCTTCAAACTGCAGGCTGCAGCTGTGCTCTCTGAAAACTAACATTCTTCTGAGTGCTGAATCGATTATAAAAGTCATATCATAAGCCATCGGAGATCACAATTGCTTAGTCTCTTCTTGCTTGTAATCTTGGTTTAGTCCTTGGCTTGTATGTCCTCCTCAGGAAATGACTATCCCGCTGCTACATGCTGGCAGGACGGGCTGCTGCACACAATGCTGTAGTTTACTTTGTGGAAAAAAAACTGCTCACGTTCTTGTATCCCATTACCACGACCACCTTGAGATAAATGGCTCTTTCTCCCCTCTGCCATAAGGTTTTATATCAAACGACATGTGTTGAGTATCTGACTGCAGGTTATATTGTTTCAGCGGAAATAAAACAATCACTTCTGGAGCTGTTTCTGGGCGCCTGCCTGTGGTGTGTAACTGCTGGCCCACATATATACACACACACTGTTTATAGATGTAAGGAAGAGGACGGTGGCAGGTGACAGGTTAACTCTGCTGTGTAAATTCCTGGGCCGTGTATGATGTAGCCTGTGATCCTGCAGTCCTTGATTAGATCTGAGCTAGTAAATATCCTGTGATTAATCAAAAGGGCTTGTTCTGCGTGTAGCGTCCCCGTGTCACCTTCACAGCTGGGGAGCAGGGCCGCCTTGTTTACCACACTCCACCTCCATCTCCTCAGACCCCATCCTTATTTCATCGCAGCTCACAGAGGGCTAACGTATAAGGCTCCTGCAAAACCCAATGCTGTGGACAGGGTTTGCATTGTAAAATTAGATCTTATAGCAGTTTTTTCTCATATATTATGCAAAACAATTGCCTAATATTTCCATTTCTGATAGTGTGTCCCACTGTTATTTATTTGTTTATTTATTAGTGTATTTGTAAGGGACAAGAACAGAGAAACATTGACATTTGGCAGAGGCAGTGTCCAATATACTGTACACATATTAGCTAATGCTAATTTCCAACACTAGTCCCTTGATGGGCATTAATAGTTCAAGTAATCATTCAAATTACATGTTACAGTTTAAAATCAGTTTATATAATAATTATAAACAATGGCAACCATCCATGACAACAGGCACACTATCAAACAAACAGATGAAACAAACTAAACAGCTGTCTGTCTTATTTTGTTACACATTTATGTAAAGGACTGTTGTGAAAGTTTGGTATTTGTGATTGGTGTGCTTTTGTAAAAAAGATATATATATTTGGTCTTAAAGCATAAGGCTGATGTATTTTCTCATCAACAGATTTGTTACTGTAAAGCCTGATATCGCTTACTCATTCTCCATTGTTATCCAGAAACAACTAAAAACACATCAGAGAGCCACATCATTGCACTGACTGACATGTCCCTTCATTAAGATGAACATTGTAGAAGGCTGTGGGTTGAAGAATTAATCAGATTTTTATCGAAATCATAATATAGACTGGTGCAGTATCCAAATCACAGGAGGCACATTATTTGTTAAAGGCAAAATATGTGTCAAAATATGATTCTGAGTGAAGTATTGTGGTGCTGCAGAGATGCCGCCGTCTACAAATCATATTCTACAAACTTAAAATTCTTTGTTTCGTACAGATCCTCGCAAAAAATCACACCATGATCATTTTAATATATTTTTCAATGAAAATCAGAATAATAATGCAAAAAAATTGATCATTCCCTCCACTATCATGAATCATATCGCAATTGCAATATCAGTCAAAATATCTTTCTTTTTTTTTTATATCTTTTTTTTTTAATCGTTAAGCCCTGCTGTCAGAAATGCTACTGTGCCTAATGTGTATTAATCCACAGCTGAAAACAGTCCCCAACAAACGCACTAATTACTCTTATTTGGGTGATGTTATGTATATTTGTGACCCGTTTTAAGACGTCTTCAGTAGAAAGTGCCACAGGAAGGGTAGTGAAGTTCAAAAGTCTTGTGAGTCCGACCAACCCATTGTTGGCTTTGGCCTTTTTTTTAATGGGGTTTGTTGACAATAAGAAGTATAAACTAATTCCAGGCTTATCCTTTAATTACAAAATAATTAGCACTCGCACAGAGAATATCCCAGAGAAACAGCGCTGCTACAGGCTCGTTACATCCATGAAACATGTTAAAATGAAGGCCAACATGATAATGGGTCATTATAGTAATTAATAGACTGAACTAATTACTTTAGCCAGTAGAGATTCATTTAATGCTGAAGAGTAAGTGGTGTGTGTGTGTGTGTGTGTGTGTTTGAGCAGAGCGTGTCCAACTGAAAGTGAACCATTCTAATTAACCATCCTGCTGTAGCTTACAGAAGCCGTAACATTGTCTGACAACTGGTGTTACTTTCCGTTTGTTAACGAACTCCTGTGTGATGTTTGCTACATCTTCTGAGACACACCAGAACAGTTCACTTGGAAAATGCATTCTGATGTCCCGACTTGTCAACACATTCTTGTCCGCAGAGCGTGATTTAACTGATTGCTGCACCCCCCCCCCCCCCTTTCCCTTTTTTTTTGTCATGATGACCCTTTGATTGTCATTCGTAGAAGGTGTAAGGGACATGCATGTCATGTTAATAAAGACACTAAAGCGCATGTATCCCTCCACCATAGAACAAAGTCCGGACCTGTCTGGGAATATAGATCTCTAATTGCTTTTGCGTGGTGGTGCAGCAGAATTGTGCTTCCCAGATGTCACCTCTGCCAAACCGGAGTGCACGTCACTGTCAATAGGCCTGAGAAATCTCCCTAACAAGCTTGCGATTACATAAATCTATAGCCGCTGTGGATATTGCACCAAAGAGACTGAACAACTTTCAAGGAGACTTCATGTTTGATGTTCCAGGGCTTGATTGCATTTTGAAAAAAAAGAGAAACCCACTATATTGGGAATGTGTCCAAACAGTCTAGGTTTGCTAATTTTGTCATAGTCAATTTCATAGCGCGGCCGTGAGAACGGGCGGCGATGGAATGAAGTTCCTGAGTGCTTTGCAGAGGGGCGTGAGTGGGTTTGACAGGCCCAGTGAAATATGCTCCGCTGTACCTTTTTCCATTACAAGAGCAGGGACCAAAAATGCAAATCCGGGGTCCTCTCTCAGGAGGTCGTTAGAAAAGTGACATATCAAACAACCGGCTTCAAGTGGCAGACAAAATCTTACATTATTGCTACATCAGTGTTTTCATATCTTAATTTGTGATACTATTACCATGGCTTTTCAAACTCACACTTTCAATAAAGAGCTGCTGTTGTTTGGAGCAGCTCTCTAAAGCCATTGTTTAGATGGCCTCAGTGCTCACTTCCATGTTTAATATGGCAGAAATCCTTGATCATCACAATAGTAGCCACATCCTAAAGAGAGTGACTGATAGACTGGCTCTGTCTCATGGCCTTCTCTGAAGAGGTGATGAATTGGCATAATGGTGAGTAGACCAGAGAGCCACGCTGAGGGGGGTGAGAGGGGACATTAAACGACACGGTTTTATAGCCTATCAGCATTGTCATACCCCCGGTGTAATTTCAGCCTCCTTTTTTTTCTGCACCATAACGCGTGTTGGATGTTAGGCCCTAAGCTCGGTTAAACACACAACTCTCTCATACCTGGTCCTTCGTGACGCCATGTGTCATCATCGCTTGTAAATAAAGTTGACATGCTGATAATGCTCTTAACTATGAGAACCGACCCTCAAATGTCAGACCATATGTTAGACCTTATTTGTACTTTTACATACGTTTATTGCAGTGATTTTAGTGATGGCGATTCTATTAACTTTGACGATCCCTTCACTTTTCATCCAGAGATGCTGAAGTTTTAGCTCAAAGAACCGCTGTGCCCAAGTGCAGCCTCACACAGCTGCTGTTATTTATTTAATTTATTGATTCAAAAGCGACCATGTACAGTTTAAAACATAAATATCACCATCTGCTGCACTGTACCAGATTATAGCTTTAAGCTAATTCACATATGTAGTCCCTTGGCAGGTCAAAACAAAGAAATGGCACAATAACAAATAGTACAGAATAAAGACACACTGTAGTACAAGTTATACCGAAAATAACACACAAGACACACAACACAATGGCACATTACAAAGGTATGCTTGTGAAATAAAAGTCATGAAGACCAAAAGATAGAAATGAAGGTCAGTGAGTACAGAGCGGCAGCTTTTAACAGCCTTTTTAAGTTAGTTTTGAAAGTGCTGATAGAGCTGCAGCTCTTCACGTCATCAGGCAGGGTGTTCCACTGATTTGTGGCTTTTACAGAAAAAGCTGATTGCCCAAATGCAGTGCAGAGAAATGGTATGGCACAATCTCATATAGAGGATATGCTTGAGGATAGAATTTACTGAGCAAGTATACATAAAGTCACGTAGTGGAGGAGTGGCCAGACCATTTAAGAATTTATAAACCTATAGCGTGGCTGTAGACTCTGTCTTGTTAGCATGAGGCAAGAAAGCCAAAGAGGTAATACATTGTAGGGATTTGTCCTCAGCAGTGTGAAGATGCATGTAATAAGATCATGTTTATTTGAAACCACTCCAACATGTGCACCAGAAGCCGTAAACAGTGAGACCCATTAGGGTGATATTCTCCTTGAGTATTTACCAGCCTGTTTTCAACACAACTCATTATTTGTGATAAATTAGCAGGCTGATTATAGTGATATGCTCTAATTTGTAAATGAGCGGGGTGCACCTGTCAGTAAGACTCATTTACTAATAACGACCATGCACTGAATAAGTAACGACCTTTCTAATTTCAGTTGACTTCCTAACCGTCTGGTTTGTATTATTCTGCCATTTCCTTTTGCTGCAGATTGATTCCTCCTTTCAAACTTTGTTTATTGTTGTTCCTCCTTTTGTATTTAGTTGGTTGTCAGGTGAATGCAGCTGAAACTATTACTGTAATCGACTAACTACCTCGGCCAAGGAGGTAATGTTTTTCGACTCGGTTTGTTCTGTTTGTCAGCAGGATTATGGAAAAACTACAGGCCTGATTTCCATGAAACTTGGTGGACATGCGTATTATTAAAATTTGGATCGGATCCGAATCACGGGGCGGATACACCATTTTTTTTCCACTTTCGTTAACATTGTGAGATAGGGCATTTGTGCTGCATTCATGTGGTGTCGGAATAATCGGAAAATTAGTTACCGACTGGGAAAAGTCATATGAACGCCCCCTCAAGTCGGAGCGAGATAGAACATGCACTGTGGGAGGAGTGCGCTCTCTCTCTGCCCTTCTAGTTTAATAATTGACTGACAGAAAATGAATCTGCAGCTACAATCGATTGATCCCAATTTTTCAAGTAAATGGAAGAATTTGATGCTTTGCTTTGTCATATATGAGAATAAACGAAATATCTTTGAGTTTTGGACTTTTGGTCGGATAAAACAATTTGAGTATGTCACCTTGAGCTCAGGGAATTTATAATTTGTATTTTTTTCTTTACTATTTTGAGACATTCTATAGACACATGGTTATTCAATAATGAAAATGAGCAGGAGTTACATCCAAAGTTGTATGCAAATTCAGAAGATTTTGATAGGAACAGTGAAAACACACTGTACACCTGACACATATTTGAGCACAATGTTACACTCTTTTATACGTAACTGGGAGAGTGTGGAAATCATAAATCATGAGGGAACAGCAAGAGAAGGAGCAGCAGGGTGGGGTAACTGGTCTCCCATTAAAAGATACTGCCCTGTAACTTTACAAAGGCCTTATCGTAATACAAGACAAGGGGGTATGTGACCTTCAGCCATTAAACCATCCTGTTAATTGTCTAATAATAAAATGTTTTTATTGTGCAAAAACCCTTATAGTATAATTGAATTTCACTCATCTTATTTTTATTTCTGTCTTTTTGCTGAGGCTGTGAAGCCTCACCATTACCGGTTATAATGACAGTATGGGATTGGTTTTCCAGGATTGCCACTCTAACTAAGCTCTTTCCACCTCCCCATTCTTCTCCCTGCAAACGTAACATTTAAACCACTCTCATTACAGCACAGATTACAGAGGCCTATTGGTCCTCATTAGCGCCCACTGATCCTTGGCTGGGCCCATGTCCTAACATCTTTTAATTAGCATTCTGGAAATCTAATCAATGTAATAACTCAGAATAATCTCCCCTTTTGCACTTATTTTCTCCCACTCTTTTATTTCAGGATGTTCTTGGCTGGAAGACTCAAACACTGATAGAAGAACATGGCTTTTTTTTTTTTCTGAGCCTGCCAGGTATGTGACATGAGATGTGAGGAGACCTTGAAGTGTTTGTAGTTGAAGGACAAACTGGATCACTGAGTGGATTTGACTGCACTCTGTGAACTTTGATCAAACAAATTCCATCTAAAAACACAACTCGTACGTCTGAGATGTAATAATTGTGTTTTTAAAGCATGTGTGCAGTTGTAAGGTTGAACTGTGGAAGAACATGAAAAGCTTTATATACCGGTTAGTGACAGATGCAGACGGATGGCTGTGAGTTTTTCTCTAAATGCCCTGTAAAGCCTTCAGACCCCAGCCAGGCCCTGTGGTGTGATATGAAGTGAAAGCCAAGGCGGGGTTTGGCACTGGACGGCCATTTTGTGTCTGGTCTGATGCATGGTTTCTCCGGGTGTCACTTTGGCTACATATCAGAGTCAGTGGTGGCGGCGAGCGAAGCTGCAGGTCTCATTAGAGCATGTTTACTGCAACAGTTGCAGGGTGAGCAGAAAAAAAGCTTTTTTTTAAACAAGCTTACATGGCATCAAAATTCTATTTATAGATTATTTATTCATAGTGTTCCCGTGATAAGTGTATTCTGTTAAAAACACAGATGCCAACATTCGTTTTATCTGCCCGTAATAAAGTAAAGGACGACTGCTATTAGACCATAGTGACTAGCATCCATGTGAGAGAGCGTGCTATCTGCCAGCCTGGTATTCATACACCTTTGTGTACAGTAAAGTGCTGTTTCTATGCCAGGTATCCAGGGCAGACATTTTGGCACAGCTTTGGCAGTACAGACAAAGACGCCAGGGTGTGATGGGACACAGACCTGCCATTTCCCAGCAGCACTGGCATGCCTCTCACTGTAGAATGATGAATGGTCACACACACACACACGCACGCACACACGCACACATGCAAAAACATACAGGCAACCCTCCTGGTCAGGTCAACCAGGCTTTGGCATTACATCACAAACACACAAACACACAATCGCACAAAGACAGACAGGCGTCCGTACTGTAGTGCTGCATTATTCAGAGCCAGGTGTAGGAGGAAGGGGGAATAAGGTTGTGTTTATTAGCTGCTCCCTTGGTGTTCTCTAAATTGCCTTGTTTGCTCGGCACAAGCACACAAACAGATGCTGTCCTCTCTGCTCTGGGTAATTCTCAGGGTCTCTGGGTATTTAGTGAAAGGCCTACCGTACCACACACACAGCCTCATTTGTGCTCGTGCATACAGTCTACGCATACAAACACACACATCAGATGCCGCCGCTTGAAAAACACATTTGCAAGATAATTTTGTGCTGACATTCATAAGTACCGTCTGATTCGTGCAAAGAAGAAGACATTGTCTCTCTACATAAGTAATTGGAGTACCCCATATAGCAAACCTCACAGTCCCTAACCCTCTCAGCGACACAATTTCACTCTTATTAAGAAAATCTGCATTTAGGAGGGACCAATGCTATCAGTCGAAATTAATCTGCTTTGACTGATCCCTAATGTGACCACAGTCATCGAGTAATTATTGTCTGGATGGCTGTGCACCAGCCTCATAACCACTGTCCGCCTCCTCCTACTCCCTCCCCCCCAAAAAAAGGGCTAGTCTTGGTGTGTGAATCCCTCTGCAGCGCGCTGGTTACAGTGGGTACGGCAGGCATGTCATTTAGCGCTTGATCAGTGAGTCGTGATTAGCCTGCCCTGTATTATTGTGATTAACGTCCACCCAGCGGACGACTGTCCTGTTGTCACCAGTGATACCATCTGAGATCTTGAGACTCTGGGATGAGGGCCAGTGGAAGAACCTGGTAGTGTGGCAACACAAAACCGCTCACTCTGATGATGGCTGCTTCTCTAAAATGCACACACACTTCAACTTCTTTCCCGTCAGTCACAAAATCTAATGCATGTAACGAGTGCAGCGCTCCTTCCCCGTGCAGCTCTGTTTTGTCTGTGTGTCTGCTCGGATTAGTTAACCCGCTACCTCTTCTGCAGCCTCCGTGTTGTATAGTATTTCCATCAGGCCGCATGCTTTATGTCTCCGAATGCACTGAAATACAGAACCTCATCTTTCCACAGTCTTCCGTTTTTTTTTCCCCCGTTTCATCTCACACCTCCTCGACCAACAAAGTCGATTTGACCGCGGCTGATTATAGTAACGAAGGCAGTCCAAGAGAATATGCACGTTCTCACTGTACGTCAAATTAGATCACAGCGAGGGGGGGGATGCTGCGCGCTGACCCCCGTCTCTTCTCCTCAGACAATCGGTCGCTTACACAGAGGGAGCTTTTGAAAACAGGCCTGTGGACCAAACTGCTACAACACACAGAACAAAGAAAGATGTCCAGGGGAAAGTATGGGCTCAGATTAAATAGATTGATCCTAAAGTATGGCAGATAGAAAAAGAGCATCTATAGTTTGAGAGGAAGCAATTGGATTTACAGTGTTTGTGCTTTAGCAATGTGAGCTTTATGCAAAAAATGTGGCACTTGAGAAGCAGAGAGGAGACTATTTCTGTCTCTGTGCATCAGTATCACACTTTAAAAACAAGCAACTCTAGAGATACAAACTTGTTTTTCTTTTTTTTTATATGTATTTGCGATGCTGAATTTTCTATGTAGATCAGAGTTCATGTTGTTTCCAAAATGTGTGGTTATTGTTGATGTAGCTTTTTGTGCATATATCTGTGTGTCATTTTGTAATTACTCGCCTAAACTCAGACCCCCTTCTCATGGCTCTTGTGCATCCGCCGGTGGAAAAGAGTCAGTTTTGATTACAAAGTAAACGCTGCAGCATCAGACAGGGGGGGGGGTTACATGCTGATATGCATTCTATCAGGATGATTTATGCAAATTATGCACATTATTCCCGCAGGAATCTCTCTTCTGAAAGTGCCAGGATAAATTGCCGGAAATTAGCCATAAAATTCACTGTGCAGGGAGTGTGAGGTGAAGGCCGCCGAGGAGCCAAGGACATTGGGCCGCCGTGGTTACGCTTGGCCTGGCCTGCCTCCCCCATGCTTGGCATTCATGGCTGTTAAAGACCTCTGCTCAGACAGATACACTGAAGCCTCGAGTAGCACTCAGCACATCAGGAAGATCAGCCAAGCAAGTGTTACACTAACGGCCGCGGTTTCATGCTCTAGTAACATGACAGATTTTCAGCAGAGGGAAGCAGATCGTCCGTTTTTTTTCTTTCCACATTTTAGATTGAAGTCCACTTCATAATTCTACATTCCTAGAAAGGACACGATTGATTGTAATTCAATAAATGACCTCAAAACCGGTCGGTGTTCGGATTGTTTTTATGTCTTTTTTTATGCCTTTGTTGACAATACAGTTAACCTTGGCTGTACTGCATCTTAATCTTCAGATTACACTCTAATCAGAAACCTGTCCAGCAATCAGGAAATGAATAGTTGTTTTGAGCAACGCGTAAACAAGTAGCTGTCAGTTTCGGAACACACAATTCAGGCTGTATTAGACAGTGGCTTCTTTATGGCTTTAACTCTCTATTGGTCGGGCCTTTCGTCTGTCTCGTGGTGTGTGTGTGTGTGTGTGTGTGTGTGTGTGTGTGTGTGTGTGTGTGTGTGTGTGTGCGTGCGCGTGTGCGTGTGCGTGTGAGGGGAAACAAAGAGAAAGTGTGTGTGTATATGAAATGAGCAGTGAGCGATTCACACTGTTATTGTGTCATCCTCATGTCTTTATTTCAATCTGGAAGCCAGAGTTAATGAATATCAGAGAGTGGAGATGAAATCCACCTCGCCTTAGCTTTAATGAACCCTGAGAGGGTCAGGATCTGCATATTGATCAGGACAAGTGATCCCTGTCTCTTTCACACACACTACACAAGAACACACACATAGATCAGATGCAGAGATTCCAGCAAGCCCAGGTTAGTTTGATGTAAAAAAAAACTGGCCCAAATCGTGTTGTTCGTTACCTTTTTAAAGCTTATAGTTTGTAGCAGTATTCTGAAAGTGTGTCTGAGTGCTGCTGAGTATCGTACTGTTTTTGCCAGATCACATGATTCAGGGAGGCTGCTGGGTCACTGTGAGCTCTACATCCACTCTAATCAAACAGTGGCACATTATCTGAATGTTAAGGTCACAGAAATGCAAAGTTCACAGCCGTCTGTGGAGCCTTGAGTCCCACACAACCGTTGTGTTTAAACTATAATACACTAAAAGTTATGTTTATGTTGCTGTGACATTAAACATATCATAAACTTTAATTTAAGATCATTTCGTATTAATATGTATATATATTTTGATCGTGTGTGGGCCATATAAGGATTTTTTTTCAACTTGTAAACTTCCAATTTAAAGAAAAAACAGATGAAAAACACCAAAGCCCATTTTAAGCAAAAGCACCATAAAATGTCTACAAATCAAATGAACTGTCTCCCGACAGCATTCATAACTTGATTTATTTGGTGCAATTGTTTGCACAATGAAAGTACTTTACTCCATGTTTTTGTTTGCTCCGAATCCACAGTGAATTGTTGTTTTTGGAAAAAAACAACCTGTACAGCGACTCTGTCCAAAACAACACCACAAATTACTGCGCTCTTGCCATGACACGTTTTAATCCCCGCGGAATAAAAGAACATCAGATTACGGCACAAAGACAGAGCCATCGGTAAACAGGGATTAGGGGATTGGAACTTTAATCTGATTAATATGGAGGCAGTTGGAATATTAGAGATGTTACTCAACAATCGTATTCCAGATGAGAGGATAATCACACATTACTACGTCATTTATTGTACCCTGTTAGAGCTTTCAGAGCTAAACACGGCACCATATGTTTACCTGACCTCAAGGCTGCCTCAGAGAAAAAAACATTCCCACTGTAATGAATTAGGAGCTCAATAGGCATGCAGGAAAACATACAGTTAGAAATGTACAGGGGAGTTCATTGAGCATTGTTCGTATTTTAAGAAAATTCACTTAAATTGACTTATATACTGATATTTGATAATTAGTTAAAATTTCATGCAATTAAGTTCAGAGAAATCTTAATAGATGAAATTATAGCCCTTGACAGTAGGTCATACTGTCAGATTTTTGTAAGTTACAGCCGCATATCTCTAAAGAAAATCATATATGTAATGAATATTTTTCATATTGAATGAAAACATGACAAAACACAGAGGAGGATGCAGGGATAAGTGCAAAAGCAAATCAAAATCAGATAAAGGAGGAGTGGGGGGGAAAGGTCACCGCAGGCACAATGTCATGTGTTTACAGATAAAGATGATCATTGGAGTATCAGTAGAGTTTAGATACTCGTAGTAAAGTCAGCCATATTTCCTTGAGTTTTTAGGGGGCATCACTTTCAATAAAATTAACCTAGTAGTGTTGTAAAGGTTGCAGCCATGTATTTAGCATCAGTTAAGTTAGTTAAGTTCATTCTTGCCTGAGATCCGAATCAGAGGATCCGGTTGTATCAGGTGTCCAAAAATATCTGACATTTTTGAAAATAGAGCTCCAAATGACGCAACATGTGTCAACAATGACACAACATACAGTATGAGCGAGGGAGGTGGGGAGCGACCTGCACTTTAGGATACATTTCCTTTTACTCTTCTCGTTGCTGCTCTGTTATACACAACCCCAAATCCATTTCAGGCAGATTTTGAAATGAGGAAATTGTGGAATTGGACAGTTGTTCATAAATACAGTAGAAGATATTGCTTCCGAGTGATCTTTCATTTACTGTAGATTCAATAAAACCACAAACATGAAGAAATCTAAAGTGACTGCTCAACTGCGGAAAAAGTTCCATCTATGTAGAGCGACTTCATACTTTTAAATACAGTAAAAAAAGAAAAAAGAATCTGTGTATACTTAACACAAGCAGAGATGACCCTTTTAGTTGTATAGTTGTATTAGCCTGCATTGTGTGTGTGCACAACACAAAGACAACATTATGCATTGCTATCAGTAGCCTGACACAAGTGAATTACCACCCAGCAGTTGATTTGGTGCCTCAGCCGCTGCAGCACATATATCTTTATACACAGTGAATGACACAGCACGGATGAATCCATTGCCAGAGTTTAGCCTGTTACTGATATGAAGGGGACATTTCAATTCAATGCTCTTATGTATATTTTGACTTTCATGTTTATCATTCTTAGCAGACATCACATCCGCATTATGAATAGGCACCCTGCTGGCCCTTGATATGGTAAATTGGACGTTTTATGGTTTATGAAAAGAGGCGTTTTTTATCTTCCACTTTTATTCATGAGCCCTGAATCTCGCTGTAAATGCCTTTAAGACAGATTCAGCTTTATTAGACTCATGAATAAAAACGATGTTGCCTATTATGACTACAGGCTGTGGTTGGTGGCCCAGTGAAGAAAACTTCCCTTTCCGTGACACTTCTGAGTGCCATATCGTTGCCCAGGCCAACCCACTCGCAGAACATTTCACAGACCCTTGTGTGTTCGTGACATTTCACCAGCTTACTGAAACACCACTAGCAGTTCCCACATCAAGACGAATAGGATGGCTTTTCGATTGTTTCGCCTAAACGTTGTCATCCTCTTGGTAGTTGTAAAATGTTCTCTGCCTTTGATCAGATATTTTTTTGTGCTGTGGTCTTGTTTTCCTTTGGATGTTCTGTTTTCCACACGCATATGGCTCCGTCTCACCCCTGGGGAATTTCCTCTTCTGGGCTAATGTGAATATTAGTATGGGTTAAATGCTCCAGTCATTTGTGCATTAATGCATATTGCATAATTAATGTTTTTTGTGAAGTCTCAGTTACCAAACAGCAGTGGAGGGGAGAAAAAATAAATTTCTGTGTCAAAACTTAAGTCCTGAAACGAGGTGATGTCCAACAGGAACTGCTGACAGGATTTCTATGCCAGAGCTGTTTTGATGTCTCCTGATTATTTCCGTTCTTGATTAAGAGCCGTTGTGTGAAGATTCAAGGCATTCAGGAGTGTGATGGGATTAAATGGGACACTGTAATGACCCTGTTGTCGGAGTGGCTCATCACACAGACACAAAGCTAAAATCGGAGACCATGAACCACTGTTGTGAACTGGGAACACAATGTCATTTTGTTCACGTTTATGAGGAAAGAGAGATACAGATTTGGTTTTTTGTTGTTGAAATTATTAGAATGAAACATCCACATGCGCACGTCATTATTTTTTTAGTGGTTCCTACAGTATTTATGTAATGTGTCATCTTAAAGTCAGTTTGAAGCATTTAAATTATCTTTGGATATTTTTTAGTTTATTTTATTGAGCGACTACAACTTTTCTTGTTTGCACATTTGAACTAAAAAGGAATCTTGAGTAAATTCCATATTAGCTGGTAATCCCTTTGCCTTCAGAAAATGTTATAATATGCAACTAAAAAGAATTATTGAGATGTCTGTTGTCCACTTGCATAGTTTAAAAAAAAAAAAATCCTTGCAGTATTGAAATAAGATGTGTTGCCACAGAGCTGTGAATCTCTGCATGTCTTAATTAATTAATACCAAAGCTGTTAGTTTAAAATACTTCATGGTTATAAAGCCACAATAGAATAAAATAGCAGTACATTAATTCATCTGGTGAAAAAACTTATTTCACTGCATGTTTCCTTTAAAATCAGTTGCCTCTGTCCATGGTGCTGAAATCTTTAAACCCACACACATGGCTTCACTTTTTATGAGACAAAGTATTAGTTACACTTCAGCAAAATGCTATTTTTTTATGCTTATAGCAATGAGAATGTGCCATTAATACGTTTTCGTCTTGTCCTCGTGCGTAATTGGAAATAGTGTTCCCAGTGTTTGGCCTATAAGCGTTTCAAGTGCTCACTTCTGACTTCCTGCCTACATTTTGGAGATTAATATCCGCGTGGAGTGGCTGGTTTTAGGATTGGCATTATGTAAAATATTTCAGGAATGTTTGTCAGACTTTTGTCCCTCATCAAAATGTTTTGGTGGACAGACGAGTGAGGAGGACAAAGGGCGAGACGATGGGAGTGCAGCTGATGGCTGCGTTGTGATTAAAGACACCAAATTACGGCAATGAACAGTGTCGTAATTACATTCCTTAATCACATTCTGGAGGTCTAATTGCCTTAACGATGTGTTTCATTATGTGAAGGCAGGTATTACAGTCGACAGTTTTCATACACACTTGTTTTCGAATTAACGTATTATTACACACCGTCACGGAAATTGTTTTAATAATCACGATAAAGGTCGCCAGAGTTTGTGTTTTTTTTTATTTTATTCGAGGAGCAGAAACATCGTTCTGCCTCGAGGCAATATTCGCCCACCACGTCTGGCCTTCGCTCCCAAGACTTGGCGTCACTTATAGCTCAAGAAAAGAAAAGTTATCGGTTTTGATGGAGCAGAAAATTATTGAACAATTCTTTCTCAGTGTATTTGACAACTAGTGAGAGTCCGAGACTGACAAATAAGATCTAAATCACCCCCCGGAAACGACGCTCTAATTTTATAATAAGCACTTGATTGTAACTTCAGTTTGTTTTGCAGTTAAAAACCATAGTAAAATGTCAAATTCAAGTTTAAAATTTCAGTGTGTATTCATCAAATAATAAGAGTTAAAAGCAGTTTGCTGTGGTTCCACTGACACTAAACTTCACATCAGAATAATAATCAGAAGTATTCCTGTTGTTCAAAATATTTTAATAAAGCTTTTCAACACTGAAATACATACAAATGGCCCTCTTTGCTCATATAATAACTAAAGTATCTACAATAATCCACATCTTGACCTGACAACGCGATTAATCTGAAGACCTCGATCATCTTGTGTGAGAAGAAGAAACGCAAAAGATACAACAACTAAGAAAAAGACTACACTGTGCAATGCAAGCAAAAATATCCAATATAAATATCCAAATTAATAAATTACAAAAGACACACCGAAACACCTGAAACACCTTGATTCAGGTTTTCTAAATTTTTCTGAAATTTTATTATATCACAGTGCCCCAAAAAAGAATTGTAATAGGCGTGCGCAACTATTAACAAGTGTCTGGGTTAGCACATAAATATCGGACTGATTAAACGACTTAACTTCATCTATATCATCTATTTCATTTCACTTTTCCTTGTTCATGACATTCCACGTGCTCAATAGAAAAGTTCATGAAAACAGGCCTTGCACCAGTAAGCAAACAGCAAATGTCTCTGAGGTGAATGAAAGAAAACCCGCAAAATAAATAAATAAGGAAGCAGCAGAGAGTGAGGTTGGACTAACGCTCCAGGAAGGTGTCCATCTATTTAAGTGAGAAAGTCGCAGGTTGTCAGGTCACCCAAATCTCCAAAAGGGTCCATAACAGAGCAAGTGATCAACAACTCACTCAACCACTCTTACAGGCCTACTGTACTTGTGTTTGGTCTTCACTGTCATTCATACCAGCACTTTAAGGATGATTTATATACACAATCAAGTATTGTTTGAACAAAAAAGCGCGTTTTGAATGCATTTAGTAAATATTATAAAAGTATTCATCGGCATTACTTCTTTGTCTCTCGCCTACTGACTTCAACAACAGTGGCCTCACAGGTTTCCCTCTCCAAAAGTGTTCTTAAAAGTGATGCCTGTTCTCCCCTGTGCTTCTCCGAGTCTTTTGTCAGGCGCAGTTAAGGCTTGTCAGTGCACTGTTTGCAGAGGCTGGAGGTGGCGTTGTTGAATAGGGCACATTTATCGGGGCAGGAGGACGCAGCCACCCCGGTGGGGAACGGATATCCAGGCGGCTGGTCGTACGCGCCCAAGCCGGGAGCTGCGAGGGCAGTGGTGGCCGGTATCGAGGCAGCAGAGATGGCTTGGCCCTGGTTGAGATACGCCACTAGCCTCCTCATCTCCTCCAGTGCCTGCGCCTGCATGAGGATGTAGTTTTTGGCGAGCAGCAAAGTGGCAATTTTGGAGAGTTTCCGCACTGACGGGCTGTGCGCGTAAGGGATGACCCCTCTGAGCTCATCCAGCGCGTCGTTCAGATCGTGCATCCGTCGTCTTTCTCTGGCATTGATGTTTAGCCTCAGTGTTTTCTGCTCTTTGGTTTTCTTACCTCCTTCTCCTTTCCCCGCGGGCACCGTCCGCCCGTCGGCCAGAAGGACCATGTCACACCTGCCGTCACTGTCATCGTCGGGACTCTGCTCTCCGCCGCTGCTCTCCGCCGCCGAGGTCCTGTTGGCGCTCTCACCGAAATTGACGCACAAAGATCCGGTCGGCAGACCCAGTGGCCCCCCTCTAACTCCTGCCAGTCCTCCCGGCTGAATCGAGTCTTGATCGGTCTGGTCAAAGCAGCTGATCGGTGACTGGCGGTCTCTGGCTGGTAGTTCAATGCCGGCCGACGACCTGAAAGGGTCCATTTTTTTAGTGGACACGGCGCTGAGAGTTTTGTGAAAAATGTCCCCTGCACCGCCGTTCAAGTTCATCCTTCGGTCCATTATAGCCTCGTGGATTCCGCGTTGTTGCAGGCAACGGTCGCTTCTGGAAACTCTTCGCGCGCCTCTATGAGTTTCTTCCTCTGTTTGTCCTTTACGAGTTTAGTTGTGTGTCAGCGGTGAAGTTGCAGGCTCGCGCGACTTGTCAGCTGAGGTGTGGAGACGAGGAGGAGACTCATGTAATAAGTGCTGCTCTCTCCTGCCCCTCTCTCTATCTCTCTCTTTCTTTCCGTGTCTCTGATTCACCTTCACCGGATCTCCACGATGATCCTCGTTACGCACGAGACGCCTGAGTCTTTTTACATCATTATCTCGAGGCGGGTTATTAAAAAGGATTCGCCTATTGGGATAGAGACACCATCTCCCCCTCTCACTCTCTACCCAATCAGGTTAACGTTTTAATTAATGGCATTTAAACGATGACAAACAATACCGCGTGCGCTCCATCTCTCCCGAGTGTGTGCGTGCGTGCATGTGTGTTCAAGGTGTTCTTTATAAGTGTTTTTAGAAAGTCCTCTGATCATAAAATCACCTGCTTCGGTGATTTGCTTATGTGGCATTCTCTTGTGTTTCTAGAGAAAAGTTTCAAATCAAAGTAAGTTTGTCTTTAGTCAATCTTATTTAATATGAGAGACGGGATTTTGTTTCAGTCAGCACAATTCAAAACATTGTTTAGTGTTGTGGCTTTTCTTTTTTGTCACTATTTTGTTAGCTCCTCTTTTTGAGTGTGGCATCAAACTCTCACTTGAATTCATAGACGGAGCACATTTATCATCAAACTTGACAGGAGACTCTGCAGCAGACTTGAGTTGCATTGATGATATATTGTTTCTGGAAAAACTACAACCAGCAAATTTAATTTTGCCTGCTTTCAGGTTTTTAGTTTAAATCTCCCAAAATGAGCATGCATTTCTATGTTTCACTGTAGTAGTATGTCTCTCAGTTTTCCTATGACAGATCCTGCACGTTTAGAAAGATTTACTTGTGCTCATACTGCCATCTACTGGGGTGTGTAGTGTAGTACACCCAGAATGGAAAGTCAAAAGTAGGATCAACAACTAACTTTACCCAGCATTCTTTAACCCCATGACCCCTTTGGCCTGACATCATTACCAAACACATGATTTAAGGCTATAAAAAAACAAACAAAAAAACAGAATTTGCAACAACAATCATAGAATAGAATTCCTTTGTCATTGTACACGTACACATTATACAGTAACAACATTAAGTAGCATTCAGTGCATTCACACATATCGAACAGTATTAAAATATGTTATAAATTAAAAAATATATACATATGTATATGACCTATGAAAGCAGTAAGAGTGTTGAGATATTGCACTAAATAAATACGTATAAACAAATGTACAAAAGTGAAGTTGGAATGTAAACATTGTGCATCATATGTATAAAGGTACAGAATTGAAATGCATTTTAAATTTATAGGGGGGATATTCAAATTACATTTAAATCTTACATTTAAATAATGAAGCAACCATAATCAATTGTGGGTTTGAATATTTCACTCAATATCGTGATGAAGCTTCAACAAAGTGTTGTAAAATGTATATGATATGTTTGCAATGTGGAAAAATGTATTCCCTCACTTTGAAGCTGCTTAATTAAAGGGGCACTCCACCAACTTTACACATGAAGATCCCATAAAGGGGGTGCTGCTCAGCCTGTGAAAATAGTGGTACAATGTCTTTTAACCTGGTGGTGGTGTCACATGTCAGACTGGGTTTGACTCTAACAGATAACATTACAAACTGAGGGTGTGGGTGGACAGTATAGCCTTACAATAATATCACGATATTTCAGGGTAATTTGCGGTAACTATATTCATGATGATGAAAAAAAAAGGACTGAACAATGTGTAATTGGTGATTGCAGCAGCATTTATTAGTGCAAGACAAGTGACATAAGTGAAAAATATAAACATAAAGTGGCTCTGCAGAGGGCAAAGGCCTCCTTTTTTGCATTGTCCCCCCCCCTTTTGACATTTCTTGAACATTTTCCATCCATCACCTTGCCAGTGTTTTATGGTCATTTTGGTGACTGGGTGCATGTATTCCCACAAGGTGGCAGTAGCGACATTAGTGCAAATATAGTGGCAATATAAGTCAAAATATAAACATAAAAGTAGGTATAATAGTGTTTTCCTTGGAATCCTCAGTAAAGTTTTACTGATGCAGAAATAAGAAATGTTACAGAGTTGTATGCAGAGCATAAATGTTCTCACAGCTATATTTAACTTATTACAGTTGTGGTGCATGGAACGGAAATCTGCAGAGACCTTTTCAGTTGACATTAGACACACACTAGTGGATCTCGGTGTCCTCACGTCACTATATCTCTGTCATGATGTGACACTTTTATCATGGACTAATTTCCACCAGTATTATCGTGAACGATATGACATGGCACAGCCCTAGCGTGAAGTTTGTAATGGGAATATGCAGGCAGGGAGGATCTAATGAAAGGCATCTGACTTGCATTATGGAAATTGTTGGCCTCTGCTGTGTTCATTTAAAAATCTGTCTGAATACTCCTTCTAAAGAATTATAAAAGTTTTGGAGATAGATTTGGCAGGTGTTTATAGCAGCCGCTGCAGTGGAGCTGTCCGTGGTGCTGAACACGCTGATAGCTCCACAGTTTACACCTGAGCTACTTTCCATTCCAGAGAGGCCATACACAAACTCCACAGGTATCTCGTAGCCCGGGGAACCCCACAGTTCACTAAGATTCAATGTGACCAGCTCTGAAACTGCTTGCACACTGGGAACACATTCTTCTTCACCTCTTACACAAAAAGCCATTTCAGTAATTATGCTCCCCTAGAAGCCATTTGTAGATACCAGCTGCAATGCATTAGAAAAAAAAATCTCCCTCCACTTCCAAGTTACCATGGCCAGTTACCTTGGCATGTGTGCTGCCCACATTAAAGGTATCTTTAGCAGTGATTACAATTGACCCCTGCCAGTTGAAACCACGGTGAACATGGTGTGGATTTTTTCGCCCTCTGAGATAATACCTTGGCAGCGACACATTGTTTAGTTAGAATGGAGCTTTGTAGAAAAGTCTGCTCTGCCTCCTTCGGTATGTCACACTAAAGACGACAAAGTTCGCCCAAGAAGAGAAAAGAGTTCAGAATCCACATGTCCTTTAATAACACAGAGAGAGATGGAAGAGACTTTTGAGATATTTCAGTGACAAAAGCTGCAGAATGAACTCTGTTTGTAGACGTGTGTTTGTCCATTTCAGCTTGTGCTCGTTAGACGTTGTATAACTTTTACTGAAGAGTTCATGATCTGTCACTTCTAAAATCAGAAAGAATATCTTAGCATGTTTTCACTTAACTGAAAATATGTTGACAAAATCTGGTCAGTTACAAAGCGGTTCAATGAGAAACCTTGTTGACTTACAAGCTGTGATTTTGAATCAACTCCCAAGAGACAGACAAGTCATTTCTAGTAAAAAATGAAAACATAACCATAGTTAAAAGGAGTTTCTAATTAAATCCCAACTCTTCTAACAATGACATCAGTCTGGTGTCCATCCTCTGTCACATGGCAGATGCGATCCACTACTTGTTTTCACATTAATGCTATAGCACCTACCTTTTGGCATTCAGTATAATAATAATAATAATAATAATAATAATAATAATAATAGTAATAATAATAATGCAGGCAGCCTTGTCAGTGTGGCTGCTGTAGAACCTGTAGCTGTAGTTAGCATACCCCCTTATGTCAGTTTCACCATTCTACAGGCAGACATCAGCATCACGGTGGAAATCCTTCAACCAGCTAAACTAGCTTACAGGGCTCGAAAAAATATTGTATGGCCATCCCCAGCTCCCCCTCCTGCTCCAGACAAGTAAAACATTTATCAGATTTGACATTTGGGATGGTTGTGGGACAATAAGAAAGTGTAACTGCAGCCTTTCATGAGCCGTCTATACGATAACAGGATGTTTTGAAAACAATGTTTTTCCTTTGCCTTTTCAGAACTATGCTGCAAGTTATAGCCGACAATAGGGCTGAACGATTTTGAAAAAAAATATCTGATTGCGATTATTTTGACTGATATTACAATTGTGATATGATTTGCGATATTAGAGGGAATGATCATTTTTATGTAATTATTCTTATTTTTATTGAAAAACATATTAAAATGATCATGGTGTGATGTTTGCGAGGATCTGTAGCAAACAAAGACTTTTTTTCTTAAATGTGTAGAATACGATTTGTAGGCCAGGACATCTCTGCAGCACCACAATATTTAATTTATTTAAAATTATATTTCGACACACATTTTGCCTTCAACAAATATTGCACCTCTTGCGATTTGAAAATTGCAGGAGATACAATTTTGATTCGTTGTTCAGCCCTAGTGTACAACTAAACACAGACAACAACATGATCTTGGCATTATATATCAGTCGCCGTGCTCTCTAAATATCTGCATCGGCCACTGACAAACCCGTATCGGTCAACCATAAATTTTGACAGGAAAATAACTGATGCTAAAATCTCATTTTTATAGTGGAAGAAATAATTATTGAAAGATGTTAGATGGAGTCGATCCACACTAGTCTTGACGTGATATTTGCCAATTGAATGTTGAATCCTAAGTTTTTAACACTGGTTATTAAAATGCCAAATAACTGTGAACAGATGGGCTATTTTACTTATTTTATAATACTTGTAAGCAAAGAAACACGTGTTTTCATGCTGCTTCATGCTTGTATTAGCAGTGTTCATGTCAAGGGAGTTCTTTGCAGCTGCTTCACAAACACCACTGGCCGATGTGTGCTTAACACACTCAAGGTCAGTGTTTCACCCCTTTCCCAGCGTATTTCAATTAGTGTACATTCAGTCTCTCTGCTGAGGCTCCATGAGAGGCCATCAGGGCAGAATACTTGAGGAGTTATGATCTAACGAGTGGCACAGACAGTCACTTTATCCTGAGACAGCAAGAGAACACCTTCATGGCCAATCAGGTCCGGCTAATGAGACAAGATGGGCCAGGACGGTGCCACAGCCATTACAGCCACAGTCTGTCAGCACTTTGGTAATGAAGAGACCACTGAAGGCAAAACTGTGTTAGAAAAGAGAACAAGCATCAATTTAAATCGGGACAAAATAGAAGTTTAGACACAGGAGCATGACAGGAAGTCTCCGAACCATTAATAAATCTTCCGGACAGACAACAGGATTTATACCGGGGGTGTACGATATGGATTTTTTTTCAGCCGATACCGAAAACCGATAATTCTCGTGGCCAATACCGATAAGATAACCAATAATTTCACATCTTTGTATTTTAAAAAGAAGTTCATAACCTGTAGTTGATGCACACCTAGGGGCAAGAAATTATCAGATGGATGATTTATTATTCCATAGTTCTGACCTATAACCAAATCTAACTCACATCAATATTGTTAACACGACAAAAACAAACAACAGTTCTGGCAGTTTTTTCTACTAACGTACATCAAATAAACTTCACAAACATACAAACATAGAGCATTTTGCCTAAGAAATCAATTGAATTCAATGCTTTGACATAATCTATCAACTCAGACATGTCAGTGTTTACTCAGTACGTGTTTATTAGCAGATCGCAAACCAGGTGCATACCACCTCCTACTGTATCGGAGTGTGTAGATGCTGCGCTTGTTAATACGTAGCCAAATTGCTTTCATTGACTTTCATTATCAGCCGAAAATGTAAAGGTTATAATTTCATTATTGGAATCAGGGTCGGCCCTTGGTATAGGTGGTCGCCTAGGGCGCCACCATGTGGAGGGGGCGCCGCACCACCAAGACTGAAAAATGAAGAAGAAAAAAATCAAGATATGAACTTTAAAAAACAAATACAATTCTGGACGCCCCCTGATCCAATATTTTTTTCATGTTTTAAGAACAATAGGGCGTTTGGTTTTGCTGAGTCTGTTATATGGTGTGGTGTGCGCCTGTGTGGCGCTGCCGATCCACTAGCACCAGCACAACACTTGGATCTATCAGCAGCAGCTGCATGGTCCTGTCTAGATTGTAACATAAGATTTGCTGCGGGATGGTTACGGTTGGACATTGATCTCGAATGGATCTCTGAGTATAGGTCGTCAGAAACTCAGTCGAGTCTTGGGACCCAGCCGCCAAAGGGGAACTCAAAACCTTTCAGCTAGGGCTCCAAAAATGCTAGGGCCGGCCCTGATTGGAATAATACATAATATACATTTCCCATTATAGGATGATAATTTATCAGTACTGATATATACCGTGCATTCCTGTGTGAGCTTAAAGGATGTCAGGCTGCACCTTATGCACATAGCCCAGCAAAAACTTGTATATAATAATAATAATAATAATAATAATAATAATAATAATAATAATAATATACAACAATTTCAGATCTTTGATTCAGTTTCGAAGCACTGGGTTTTGTGGCATGTGTTTCATCTTACCACCATTGCAAGTGGACGCATAAGGTAGTAAAGTATTTGAATTAAAAAGTATCTAAAGTACTAAATGCATTAAATTTTCTAATTAGAATTCATCACAGTGTAATTAATTCAAACTGTTTTTATTTTAAATTGCCTGTTTAAAATGGATCACCCAAATTGAAAGAGTTATTTTCCAGTTTCACCACAAGAGGGCAGTCAGTGACTTGTAATGGAGATCAGTGGGTGCTGGAGGAGCAGAGAGAGAATCAGGAGCTTGATGAACGTTCATCTTTATGGCAGCCTGGTGGATTTCATTCAACTTTGAAGATTTTGGTTATCAGTGGAAGCCAGACTCTCGGGCTGTACAGACCTGATATGAAATTTCAATTTCGGCATGTGGTGCTCTCCATCGAGACCCACCAGTGAACCATATTCATGACATGACATGTAGTCTGATCTATTTACTCTGTAGGTTGCAGTTTCATTTCATGTTAACCCCGGACCAGGTAAATGTTGGAGCTGACTTCTTAAATAGTTGTGATTGTGTTTGAGTGTCCCTCCTTCATTCACTCATGTCATTTTAAAGGCTGTAGCACTTATCACACTCATCGATTAATGCTCTTTGGCTTTACTTTTTGTATTAAGGACTCTAACTGGCAGTAAATATCTCTTCATTTAATTATTTTCGAATATAGATTAACTCACATTTCCTCTCACCCTGTTTGTTGTGGAGTTGATTGTTTTCACCACTCATTGCTTATTTGAAGGATTAAAGGAAATAAGCATTAATGAGTTGGTGGAATGATTGGATAACCCCCCACCCCACCCCCCTATCAGGCCCTTCCTCCATCCATCACTCCTTCCGCCATTCTCGGCGATGATATGCATTAATCAAGATCTGATTATTGTCTCTTCTGTCAACGTGTGCAAAAATGACACATTTCTTTCGCTGTGTCTTGAGCATCAACATGAACAAATGCAATGCTTTAAAAGCAGCTTAGATGGTGTGAAGTGTATTTCCACGAATCTCATCACAATTTATGTTTATCAAATCCTCCACTCGGGAGAAACATCAGCCATCATGGTTTAATAGAACAGAGTGCGGCGCCCCTGCACGCCACTAGGGGACGCACTAAGCTTGGAGGATGTTATTTCATCCGGCACACATGCCATAAGACTCTTTGAGCTACTGTATTCACCAGTTCTAATAAAAGGTTTGTTGGACAACATTCCCAAACCTCTTAGTATCAATTTAATCGGACATTTGAGTTCGTATCTCCAGCGGTCCTTAGCCCACCTCCTCATTTACATTCCACACTGGCACCGTGCTTATGGAAATTAATATGCAGATCAAATAAATCACAGTGTAATACCCTTGACATGCAAGGCCGTTTTAGGTTATTGCGGGATGGCGAAACTGCACCTGCTTCACTGCGAAAATGAACATTTTAACAAGTTTTTTTCTCTCTCTCTCTCAGAGCAAGTGGGAGAAAAATGTGTCGCAAGAACAAGATGTTCACTTGTTTCCACTGCAGATCTGCTCAACAATCCTCTCGAAATAAGCGACAGGAAAAGTCATTTAATGAGTGGTGTTTAAAGGTAGACTATTATTATTGTAGAAAACGCCGTGGAAAGCAGTCCCACCACTGTCACACCGTTTGCAGGTTTTTTTTCCCCTTTTGATTTAAGAAAATATAAGGTCTTAGACCTGCTAGATGTAATGACTACATACGAATTGTTTCTGATATCCTCGCTTGTGTGTATGTGTGTGTATGTCATAGGCTATATGTCGTCGGGTCCAGGCTGCATGCCTGTACTACAGTCAAATAGTTGCGCTTCTGCACCGACAGGCGAGTGAAACAAAAGGCTGATCGGTGGTGCGCAAATTTCAGCACCACACAAGGTGGACAGCGCTCTTGGGAAGCCTGTGTGTGGATGGACAGCTCCCACCGACACACACACACACACATCAACATACACAGGAGCACATGCATGTTCACATAAAAAACAGAGCTTTAAAATGGTTGTGTGTATTTACTTTATTGGGAAAGAGACAGTACATGAGTAATGCGTTACAGTTTGAAACGACAGAAGCAAATTCACTGTGACACCAACAGGCTACTGTTTAAAAAAAATGTTAAAAGATGTGATTTGCAGACATCCGACGAAAGAAGGATCATCTCTTGGCATTCACCGCGTGCCTTAATTGTAAGACATTAAATCAAGGTCCGCTGTGAACACGGAGAGACACAACCCGTTTGTCTGTGTGTGTGTGTGTGTGTGTGTCTGTGTGTGTGTGTGTGTGTGTGTCTGTGTGTGTGTGTGTGTGTGTCTGTGTGTGTGTGTGTGTGTGTGTGTGTGTGT
>JAOVVB010023238.1:0-16006 GCA_028570985.1 Heterobranchus longifilis | reverse complement strand
GCGGTAACGATATTCATGACGATATACTGTATTAAAAAAATGGCACAATGTGTTAGCTCTTTATCTGTAACCATTTTCTTGCACATTTTGGTTTATTGGAGGTCTAACCTCTTGTAGCCAAACCACTTCCACACGACTGAAGTAGCTCCCCTTTTCTGCACTGAATCCTCATCAGAGGCTGATGCGCTGCTCTGGCTTTCAGCCATGTTTGTTTGTTATCTTTCTGCTCTGGGCCCAGGTGACAAGAATGCGTAGGCTGTGCACTAGAGTCTGCAAATGCATCAGTGTGTCACCACGTCACTATATCATTGATATCATGATATGACACTTTTTTTTTAACATGGACAAATTTATACCGGTATTATCACAAATGATATGATATGGCACAGCCCTAGTGTGTAACACAAATGATCAAGTAAACTTATTGAATGATACATTTCTGAGTGTGACCCTTTTTCTTCTTTACATATATTACTTTCAATGAAATATCACTCCTTGAAATGTATATTTTTTACATGATCTGCCCTAATTTCCTCCTGAGTCGTTTCTGTCACGCAACAAATAAAATAATAATAACTTTTTCACTTTTGTTTTTTGTACAGTTTGGTTTTGGTCTAAATGTCACAGCCTTTTTCATTGACTTCCAGCAATAAAAAATAAGCAGTCTAGACTCCTTGAGAGTTATCCTTCACCTGTCTGGTCTAACTGTGAGTGTCTCTAAGTAGAGTTGAGTGCTCATAAAATACTTAAAAGAAGCCTTTCGCAGTGATCCAGTGGTTCAACATCTTTACAGCCCTGCCTGAGGGGTTTGATAAATGGTTATTTAATAGCTGACTACTTATGAAGAACATCTGAACACACACATCATACTCCTAGCACAAGTGCAGCACCAATCATCTCGTATATTAAAGAAGTGAAGCTGCATAAAATATCCCAATGCAATTTTTTTTACACTGCCCAGAAATAATTACGTCAACATTCAAGCACGGTGTTTGAGTACAGTAAAGATTGTTTTACATTAGTGTATGTACTGCACTTCACCTGTGTTGACCCCACCAGTGAAGATCCAGGCTCCTGTTGTCATGGCAGCCTTGATGAGCCCTTTGCCAAAGACCTGTTTGAGTTTGGGCTGCAATTCAAAGTTCTGCAGGCCCCCGTGGACTGAGATGAGCAGCTTGGGCAGATCCAGCTGCCACTCCTTGGTCATCAGGTGGAGCAGCAGGTCAGGCTTGGTGTCGTAAGACACTCGCACGTACTGAAAACAGCGGGACACGTGTCAGTGATGGACAGTGGCACACACACACCGGCATCACCCTCAGGCACATGATGACTTGAAGTCTGCATGTGCCTGAGACATAGGCCTCGGTTACACTTGTGGTTTCAATGCGACTTTTATCATCCGGTCACGCCAGGACGCATTAACTGTCAGGTCTGGACAGTTACAGATCGGATCTTGCTCACATTGTGATCCAATGACCCAGACCACATCCCGAAGTGGTCAGGATCACATTCTGATCAGATTGCACAGGTGTGTGGACAGAAGTCTGGGCACAATCCGGACAATTTATCAAATCTATGTCTGCATGACGGATATCTCTCCTATGCATCTCTGTTTACAGTTTCATTGCAGCTTAATTCAGCAGTCAAGTTGGGCTACTAGACTAAATGAAAACCAGACATTTCCTGATGTTGCTGCTTTACAATAAAAGCTTATGAATAACAAAATAACGGGGGACTTTTATTGTGAAGAATATATAGGAAATTAAATGTGTTTATCACCAACTAGCAGAGATTTGTCAGCGGCTGAGACCGGAGGTCTCCGCCAAAATGTGTCTGTTATTACAAAATAAAGGAAATATCAAGAAAAGAGGCCCTCTTGTGCACCAAGTGTCACTATCCGACCAGGCAGGTCGCAAGTGTCAAATGTGGACACACACACACACATGCGGACACATCTGAGTTCTGATCTGAAGCATCAGAAAAGTCACATTGAAAAGACAAGTGTAACCGTAGCCATAAACACACAAACAGGAACACATGCATACACCTACATTATGTACACCAGTGATACTCAACTTACGGCCCGTGGGCCAAAACTGGCCCTCGATACGGTGCCGGGTGGCTCTCCAGCCCCCCCTGCCAGGGGAGGATCTAAATATGCCGTTCATAAACAGTTCATGTTTATGAATCATTCCAACATTCATTCCAAAACATGTTCTAAAATGCAGTTGCAGCTATTCACCAATAAGTTTATTATTGATTAATCTGCCATTTATTTTCTAGATTAATTGATTAATCGTACAATCTATAAAATGTCAGTAAATAGTGAAAAATGTTCATCCCAGTTTCCCAAAGTCCAAGGTGATGTCTTTAAATTCAGCTTAATATGATATAAAACAGAGAAAAGCAGTTAATCTCCATATTTGAGAGGCCGATATTTTTACATGAAAAAATACTCTAACGATTAACTGATGATCAAAATAGTTGTCAATTATTTTTTCTATTTTTATCGAATAATCGTTTAGTCTACTAATCGTTGCAGCTCCAGTAAAATATCTGATTTATCAGACAGGCATAGTGTCCATCCTAAGTTCATTCCATTTTCAATTTTATTTGATAAATATTATTAATGTGAGTTCATTAATTGGCCCCTGGCCTCCTGTCATTTTGCAAAAGTGGCCCCCGGGCAAAGCAGGTTGAGTATCTGTGATGTACACACACGTGATGTACACACACTACATGTTATAAACACAATCAATGTGAAACAAATCTGTGAAGGAAACATTATGAAATGGGAATATCCCATGGATCAGTGTTGCCCGAGTTCATCAGCTTTCACTTTTCAAGCTACTGTACGACGGTATTGAACAGATGTTTGCTGTGATTGGAGAAGCGCATGCATTATAGAGCATCTGTTTATCTTTCTAATTCTACCTGACATGTGTCTGGATGAATTATTTAACACTGGGAATAAATCAGACATTATTCAGCCTCAATCATCTGAATTCTCTGAATTATTTATTTACCTTACGTGTGATGTGATTCTGTCACCATGGTTATCATAGACGGTGACTGTGTGAGTAGTATCCTGCAGACGCAGAGAATAAGCCCCTGATGTGACACGAGCCTCTGACATGACGGAAATGACAAACTGTTGTTGTTGTTGTTGTTGTTTTGATAGGCTACATAAAGCTTTAACGGGAAATATACTGTATGATACCAATTATTACAATTTAATGTGAAATTTCAAAACCCCAAAACATTTGTACAGCCTATGTGCATGTGTGTGTGTGTTAGTGTATTCTAACCTATTCTAGGTGAGCTGTTGTGTGAAGAGTCTAGAAAAAGTGTTATAAGAAAAACTAATGTTTTAGGGGGTTTTTTTGTTGAAAAATGAAAAAATAAAAAGTAATTAAGACATTATTTTATTGTAATTTTACATTAAATTGTAATAACTGGCATCATATAGTATATTTTCCGTTAATGCAAAACAAAACAAAAAATGTTTGTCATTTGCATCACGCCAGGGGCACTTCCGTCATGTCAGAGGCTCGTGTCATGCCAGGGGCTTGTTCTCCGTGTCTGCAGCTGGATAGTATTGGAATTACGTGTACAATCAAGAATACTTTTGGGATGGATTGATTAATCAGGCAAACTTTTATCTGCTGCAGTCTCTAGACACTTAAGCCTTTTAAATCAATAATTATATGTAAATTACATAATAATTACACTCAATTGATTGATTTTGCTCCATCCTGGTATGATGATTTTTGTTGCATATGTGTGATGCATTTAAATGTGATTATCTAGCCAGTTACAGTGTAATTGGAAGAGGAGCTGGATTTAGGAAGACTCTAGATGAGTCCTCATTACATGTCATTCCCATTAGTATTTGGGCGATGTATGATATGCATTAATTGACAAAAGAATCATTGGGAAATGTAACCATTTTCACAGCGCTGATAAAACCGTGCTATTCAGACCAAGAGTTGATTTAATTTCAGTCAGCCAAGCATCTAACATTTTCCTCCTCTGGACCTGTGTGCTGTCAAACTACATCAGTTTACTGCAGCTGGGGAAAATATCTACAAATCAAATTCAATTATTATGCACTTTCAGCTTTTACAATCCTCTTCTTACAGTATATTCAGCGAGGACATCTCAGCCTACTCTGTCTTTGACAACTGATGCATCTCAGAAATACATTCTATCATGTTCAAAACCACAATTATTAACACAAGGGAGCGCTTCCATCAGAGGTCAAAACCTCACAAGTTTACCGTTGTTTGGATGTGTATTTTTGGACCTCCAAAAACCCTCAGGTTTGTTCTGTTTTCTTTGGGGACTATTTTGAGAAGTGAGGTTTCAGCAGGGACACAAAATGCAACACAGTAGATTTGTAATGGGAGTCACCATGGCTTTGTTGGAGTGTCCTCCTCCCTGGAACTCGATGGTGCCGAAGGCATCAGTGGGGCTGAGCTGTGTGTGTTTGCTGATCGACCACTTCTCCGACAGGCTGTCATTCTTGGCCAAACGCTCTGCCTTATCATTCTGACTGGATGAGATGCCCGGGGGCAAGCCCACATGCTGGCCTATCAGACGACCACAACAGCACCTAGATGACAGCAGAAAGTAAGTGAATGTATTGGTATATAAACACAGTCCTTTACAGAGGATAGCTGAAATCTTGAGAAGCCAAAGAGAGCCAAAGGGAGAGAGAGAGAGAGATTAGGCCTCATGCAGCAACATTCTCTGAAATTTCTCTGATTTTTTTCTTAAGAGAAAAAATGAAAGAAGTCAACTCCAGATGCACCCAGCGTTCCTAACCATCCAACTCTGCTTTTACACAGGTGTGCTGAATGATGAATCACACTTGGTCATAATTGTTTATGACTATATAAGGGCAGCTGTTGCGCTGGGTGTAAATACACTGGTACATGCTGAAGAATTGGAGAGATGCACCAAAAAAAGGCTCTAAGAAAAAGAATTTCAGCAGTAGTGAAATCGGCATACAACGTAATATGTAATAAAGGTGATTTTCCAGACTGTCAGTACTGGCGTTAGGGGAAAATCAAAAACCCAGCTATATAATAATCTAATACATAAATATAATAATCTATACTATATAATTATCTACATTTGATTATATGAAATTCATGTGTTTTTTATGTTCCTCAAATTTAAAAAGGATGCTTCCTTGTAAAGGACAAACAATTTGTGGACTGTGAAAACGAGATGTATTTTTGACTTGCAGATAGGTCTAGATCTTGAAGAGCAAAAATAAGAAACCATCGGTGAATCCCAGAAATCAAAGGGTACTAACAAAATGACAAACACATCATGGATACGAACAGAAGTAAGAGAACATTTGTCTGTATACCGCTTGCTGCATGAGGCCTGTGTTTGACTGAGAGAAAAAGGAGTCATGTGCCGTGCAGAAGGAGGTGGGCAAAGATGAAGTGACAGCTTGTCATCTGACTTTCATCTCCTGATTGGGAAGAGAGGAGGAGAAGGATCTGAAGGCCGCTGCCATTCTTTTTATTGGCTTTGTCTCTTTTTGTTTTCTGCTCCCTTATATTCTCCTCTCCTTCTCCCTCTCAGCAACTACAGGAGTTAGCAGAATGACAGTAACGGTACATGAACTGTAGTATTCCTGAATGCAGAGTTCATAGTCTGTGTTTTAACCTTACAGGATGGAGTGGGAGCCCTGGGAGGAAAGGGAGTCAGGAGGCTTTGATTATTGCTTCATGTTTCCGACTTCTTCTGCATTATGTGTCAACACAAGTGTTTTTGACTGTAAAGAGAAAAGTTTATTTGATCTTGAGGAACATCTCTTTCCTTTCCTCCTGGTTTCCACCCGCTTTCCTCCAGTCGTGTGTGTGTGTGTGTGTGTGTGTGTGTGTGTGTGTGTGTGTGTGTGTGTGTGTGTGTGTGTGTGTGTGCATGCGTGCGTGCGTGTGAGCTATAGTAAAGATTCCGATAGCGCTAATGTGACGGTGACTTGCGTAGCAGAATGAGTGGAACGTTGAGATAATGAGTGCAAAAGTGTCTCTCTCAAAATGATTTCACATTTTGTTGAAGTGCTCTTATCATTACAATGTTATAGTATAAGCATTAGACAAGGCCCAAACTACTTTCACAGTTACACTTTGCTACTTTGATAAGCAGCACGGCAGCTTTATGGATGTTGGATATTAATTGAAAGTCACTACACTGTCATCTTTCCATCAAGTAAACTCACCACTCGCGTGAGTGTATTTCCCTGCAGCAGAGACGGTGTAGCATCAGCTTAAGGATTGGTAAGTAAAGTCACCATAGCGTCACTTACTTAACAGTTTTTGTTTCAGAGTGAAGCAGAAAGCTGCTGAGCTTCAGAAATGTTTGGGGGAAATGTAGCTTGTGTGGACGCTACCCTGCTACTTGATCAATAAAAGAGTTACTGAAAAGCTATTTGATTCAGAAAACAGTGACGCAACCACCAAGCTACTGAGACATGTAGTTAGGCTACAGTAGTAGCTACTGCCCAACACTGCAGTACACACCTGTGGGCTCGATCTTGAGTGTTTCTTAAATCATTAAAGCTTTTACATTGGAATATTTTACTCTTTGTGACCTGGCCTGGCCTTGAGTTTCACATTGTGGTTTTAAAATGTATAATGTCAGTATTTTGCCTCATTAGTGTAGAGCATCTAACTGTGATGCAAATAGAGGACAGCGTGATATTACTCTGAGGCATGTTTTAAAAGGTCAGTAGTGAACCAGGGCTCTTAATATGCTATATGTGAGGTGGGCTACCGCATTAGCTAACTCACTCATTAAGGTCTTGTAGCTTTTAAAGCAAATAATGAATCAGCTGAATCCTAAATATATAGACTTCTTTAAAGTAAAAAAACACTTTTTATCCTTTGCTTCTTCCACAATTCAGAACAAAAGATGGAATTAAGAATCATTTACATCTATACACAATAATCTAATCATAGAGTCCATTAATCAAATGCATTTTTCCCATTTCCTTCACACACACATTCTTACTCACCTATGGGGGTCTTTGGCGCTCACTATGATATGAACACATTCTCTCTTGCTGAACGCTCTTTCTATCCACGATTTCTGTGCCTGCAGAAATGAAGACAGAAGAACTTTGTCAGATAATGGAGCTGTGACCTGAGCAAGCATGCGTGACAGCAGACAGACGGCAGAAACAAGCTCATGAGCAGACAGGACTGAGGAGTTCACCTGTAAAACAAAGTGCTGTCTTGTCCTTCCCTTAAACAAGAAGGGTTGTGTTTGTTGTGTAAAATGACACTGTCTGAGCTTCATCATATAGACTCATCTCTCTCTGTCTATTTCTCTGCACGCAGCAGTACAGTTTTGGGGAGATGGCAAACCGAGCATAGGCCATGAAATGTTGGACATCATGTCTTCTTTAAAAAGTAGGAATTAAAAATGTAAAGAAAAATCAGCAATTTCACATCCAGACCTGGTTTAAGAACAGAAATCACAGCACTTTAGAAATGGCATACATACAAAAACATGAACACACCACACACACACACACACACACACACACACATGCACGCGTGCACGCACACGCACACACACACACACACACACACACACACACGCTCACGGTAGAGGCACAGCACCTCACGCATAATTCAAACACTGAAGACGCTCTGACAGAAATGTTTTATGTTATTCGGTGACTAAAGCCCAAACCGGATGAGATGAAGAGCTGGGAAAGAGAAAGCGGATGTTAAATGCAGTGAGGCAGTTAATTATGTCAAAGTTCCGGTCCTTAGATACTCCTATGTGCAGCCGACTGAGTTTATATGAGCAAATGTGTGTATGTGTTTCTATACTGTATGTGTGTGCTTTTTGTTTCTTATATTACAGTATAGAAAGACTTCCTCTGCATAATGCAGCTCGGGGAATGGTGTATTTGTGACACTGTGATGCTCTGCAGTCGCAGCTGCTGCAGGTCTGAGTGACAGAGAGACCGACTGGAGCCAATTATCCTGCTACACACACACAAACACACGACCAGAAAGACACTGTAGGGCCACAGCACTAGCCTGAGATATACATGCAGAAAAGGATTAAAGACATATAGGTGTCTCCACAGATGCATGCAGAAATACTTTTTACATACCAACAAGGATCAATGTATGACAGGAGGCAATATATTATATGTTCTGTAGGAAACCCTTCTCAGAGCTAATAGAAAAGGAAACTGTATCCAGAGCTTTATGATAAAAATAAGAAAAATATCAAGTCTGCTTGTTATATTTAAACGGGCACTATACTACAAATGGCGGGGGACTGTGTCCCTTCTTTGGTTTGTTTGATATATCTTAGTTGTAGGTACTTCCTCAATCTTCTCCTTTATTGTGCAGTAGAAAATGGCAGTGCACTAAAGGGCTGCAAAGTGAGTTTTAAAATGTCACCATTGCACCATTAAGAGAGAGATTCTTTAGAGGAAATACATCAACTAGAGTTATTTCTAAGATCACAAATAGTTAAAGTACAGGTACACTAAAGCTAATGGCCCTTTAGCTTTAGAAGTCTTGGCAGCCAGAAAGACGCACACACAAATCAAGAGACAACACACTGAGGATTGGTAGACCATGATTAGATTAGATCAATCTCAGAACCCAAGACGGGCCAAGACTTCCTTTTCTGTGCGGCGGTCATTGTTCACAGTTCGACTGGCAACTTGAGAGTTGGAGTTGAGAGACGACGATGTCTCTCTTGTTTCTCTGCATATATGAATGCAGATACTTTTTAAAAAGCTAATAAAAAGATAAATCATCATGAGATGATAGCCCATGAGTTCCGAGTTTGCATTTCAGCCAATGCGTTCCTCCTCTTTTGCTCTTCACAGATTGTTTACCTGCATACTACTCCGACTACAAATGGAAACTAGAATGATATCAAAATCTTGTCCCGTGGCCTACAGATTCTACATTCATATGCAGATATCTGTTTATAGAGATTAGATTTGCTTCAATAGGCAACCACCAAAAAAATCCTGGAGAACACAAATTCTCACCTGTTAATTTGCCAAAATAGAAACTGATTAATCAAAAAGAGTTTGCTTTGGTCATTCATACTGAAACCAGTGCATAAAAAGTAAACAAACACAGGAAACACTCTAAATTCGGACAAGATGGTGGATGGAGCTGCCAATAGACCCAGACTAGACTTGTTCCATCAGTCTTAACAGATCAATATCTGACATTTTTTTCCTCCCCTCTCTGTCATAAATGCTTTTAGTGTTATTATATGTTGATTAACTGTGGAAATAATATCCAGTTCATCCAGAACAGCTGTTTCTTGCATAATGTATGAAGTACATTTTCTGTGATTATGAGAATGTTACCCTCTCTGCCATTTACTACTTTCTGATCAGCGCTTTGTGGTTCAAAGGTTACACTTCCTGGGTTGACACCACCATTCCAGGAAGTGGACTATGTCTGTGGCAGGTTTTGTGGCGACAGAGCACAACACAAGAGGTCCAGAATAGCACCGAATGTCACAACGGGACAGTCACAGACAACCAGGAGGACACACAGACCAGACTCCCAAACCCACAGCAGAGGGAACACAACAGCCATGAAAACAAAAGGACTTTTTTTTTCTGCTTTTTATTCTGGGAGAGCTGCGCCGGCTCTTCTCCCAGCCAGCAGAGCTGAGAGCTGCTTGTACAGGGCTTTCCCCACCGCCACGGCTACAACAACACACGCCCCATCCGCCTGACTGGCCCTGTCACACCACGGCACGCCAAAACCCACCGCAACTGGCCACAAACAGGCTGGGCCTACACACAGGCACACTTACCCTAACACCAGACTTCCCACGATTAACCATTACTCTGGGGGGCTGGGGGGCTGCTTTTAGAGCTCACCCTGGCCACGATGACTCAGCGGGCCACAACAACGCCCCCAGCCCCATTCTTTCCCTGACATGCTAGAACTGTGTATTCATCCGCCAGCTCATCCTGGGACAAAACTAGATCCACTCAATGGTAGCAACAGCAGAGGTTTTTTTAATTTATTTTTTAGATTTGATTAGTATCGACAGGGCTGATGGATAAATCCCAAACATTTACGCAACACAAAAAGCTTTTTATGTTCCCTAAGTGAACCGTTAAAAAGAGGGACGGCAGTAGTTTCACCACAGAGCATCCCAGACAAAAATTCACCTCCCTTTGCACCCCATATTTTTTCTCTACCCTTTTCAATTCTACTTTTCCTTCTTTTCTGTACAGATACGGTATGCACATTTTCTCACTCTCTCGCTCTTCCTCTCACGCTCTCTAGTGCTGCTTATGAGATTTGACATGGTATGATGAGATGGCACATGGCCTGCACTCCATTGTGTAATTAAGATTTATCACCGGGGCGCGTGCACACAAACACACACACCAGCCGTGTGTTTGTGTGAGTGTAAGGAGTGACGGTGCAGCAAGTGAGCAGCATCTGACAGCCTGTTAGGGGTCTTGACTCCATTACAATCAACTCTGCCACCTCCACCCTGTCCTCTCTCCCCCCCTCCTTTACTATTGTATCTCTTATTGGCACTGGCAGGGAGCTGCATTGGGAACCATATCCAATCAACAGCCTAATCCCTTTGCTCTATTATCTCACTTTTTGTCCTCTTTTTCCTTTTTTTACAAACATGAATGACTCAGCTTTTATATGGGCATATGTAGCCTGTAGCACTTTTACATAAAGCATGTTGTACCATTAAATATTAGTTTTCTTGACATTTAACAAGAGCGATATACGTATACTTTCAAGATAGTCCCTTTGTTTTTCTGGTACATCTATTCCAAAAAGTGATTAAAGCCAAATCATCACTTTTCCTCTTGTGCTTTATCGTCCCCTCTTCAATTGCATTACATTGTATTTGGTTTTACAGCCATCTCAGTGATAAAAGAGAGATAACTGCTTCCCTTTCTGAAGTGCATTTTGATTTCTTATTTTGGTTCACTTTGATTTTACATGCATCAAGAATGATATCAAAACTCAGACAGTTATGACATTTTTAAACAATCAATGTCAGTAGACAGTGAACACATTCCTGATATATTAAAGATCGCCCAACATGAGGCCACCTTTTTTTGATGAGTAAAAGATACAGTTTTCTTATGACACATTTGATACACCTTCAGAGTAAAAAAAAAGAAAGAAAAAAAAAAGATTCATGGTACAAGAAGCCAGTATTGCATTTTTGCTGTTTTTTTCAATAATTCATCTTAAAACCAACAAATAGATTAAATAAGACAAACGTGAAGAACAGAGTAGTTAAATTAGAAAACGCTTCAAAATGAGGCGGAGGTGGAACCATCCTGATCATGTGCACGTGTACCATGCCTTCAGCTGTGTCAAGCAAACCGTTTTTTAGATCATTAAACTAAAATCTCATTACTTTTTAACTGCCTGCAATGCTTAGAAAACATTGTTTCCCATAAAGACACCCGTCAGAGTTTTATCAAGAGCTGGAGGTGGGACAAAATTTGACGGAGGTGGCCAACTCATAATTCTCTATGCGGGAAAAACCCTGGACATTTTCTCAGATGGAGCGTCCACACACATACATGAGACTCTAACACTGAAACAAGAGACTGAAGATACTCCAATATCTCAAACACAGAACACTGCATGACATCACATTTGTTAGCTCAAATTTTTCAATCAAAATCAAGAGCAGTAGCAAATAAAATGCAGTAAACAAAGAGGTTGATTTCCACAAGTGAAGATATATTGAGTCAAATTTTACCAATTAGTACCAAAAATCAGCTGTGGTGAAAAATCTTGAGGTTGTTAAAAAAAAGCTTTATCAAAGTAAAAACCAGACACACGTCTGGTTTTCATGACTCACCTGTATTATGTGATGGGCTGCACTGTTGTGGCCTTCCCTTCAAAAGCATGGCTGAATGTATTAATGTGTTAAAATTAAGATCTCTGAGCGAAACTGATCAGCGCAAACTTGATCAGGCCACCTCTCAGTCCACTGGCAACTGCTCTACTCTGGGACTATTAGCACTGCTGGTATGTGTGTGTGTGTGTGTGTGTGTTGGTGTGTGAGCGTGTGTGTGTGTGTGTGTGTGTGTGCATGTGTGTGTGTGTGTGAGCGTGTGTGTGTGTTCATGGTGCTGAAGGTACACACTGAGAAAGCCACTAAAATAGTCTATACCTATGTCTCATAGTCTCCTCCCAGCTCCAAACAGCTACAGGAGTGCGTGCACGAGCAAAAAAAAAAAAAAATACAAATGTCACAGCTGGTTAACTATCTATACGTAATGCAACAATAATGTTTGACCCCTACAAAAGTCAGAAGCCTCTTCCAGAAACAGTGTGCTTAGAGAATTACCTGCTCTCCTCCACTTCTCACAAGCACCTAGATTCAAATTAAAGGCGGACTGTCAGGCTGTGTGTGTGTGTGTCTGTGTGTGTGTGTGTGTGTGAGGTGTGAGTGGGAAAGAGAGCAAGCGAGAGAGGTAGAGAGAGAGCGCTTCATCTTCCTCAGCCACATTTCTGTCAGAGATCAAGACCGAAGGGGGAGTCTGAATGGCAAGAGAGCCTATTAGGTGGAGCAACATGACATCCGCCTAGCCTGCTCACCATCCTTAGTTTGGCCTAAATGACACACACACATATGTGTACGTGAGGTTTTGCCATTGCATTTGCAGTTTTTTTTTTTTTTACAGTACAAGGGCAGTTTCCTACCTGTTTTCATCAAAGGGATTAACAGACTGATATATAATACGGACCAGGTTTAATTAGCAGGAGCAGTGGGGGAAACTGGGCACTTAAGACTGTAATCTGAACTAAATTAAGTCTAACAATACACAAGCAGGAAAAACACAGAAAGGAAAGAGAATGTACTTTCCGAAAACTGTAATCCCTCTTAATGTAAAAACACACACGCACCAACAACAAAATGTGAATAAAAGTGAAATCATCAGAAACAAAAATGCCCCAGATCCGGTGATGAAAGCGTAATGTATTCGGTATCATGACAGACTCAGAGTGCTTAGAGGAGTGCACCTGAGTCCAGACAGTCCAGATGCTACAAGGCACCAGAGCCATGTGTGTGTGTGTGCGCGCAGGTGCGTGCATGTGTGTGCGTGCATGCGTGTGTGCGTGTGTGATAAACCACACAGAGACACATAAACACCTATGAGCAAGCAGTGAGGATGTTGGGAAGGTCATAATAATTCTCTGCTTATTCACTTCACTTGATTGTTGCCAGGGAGGGACACACACACACACACACACACACACACACACACATGTACATACATGCATGTTACCTGTATACAAATATTTGCACACAAACACGCTCTGTTGCACTTGTGGTACAATACATATGCATTATAGAGGAAACAAACAAGCATCCTTATGTGGAGAAGGCCCCTTTGTTTAGTTGATTTTACACTCAATTTGCCCTACAAAATACCCTTTTCTATGTCTGCCAAAACAAATAGCTATTATGTTAACAGTCTAGGCCAATTCAGTTCATGAACGAACAAAAGCATGTCAAGGTTGTTTGTTTTTTACAGTAGCAAGATAACAACATAGACAATATACAATCTTTTGAATAATTCAAGTCCTGCCATCAGCCTCTATTTGTCTTCCTAATGACAGCCAAGCATTTCTAACAATATCTAAATGGCCAAAACAGATGAGATCAGTCCGCTGCGACCAGCTGCAGTACTGAATCTACTGTTTAATCAGAACTGTTGAGCAACATACCTGTTACGTCTACAATAAAGTGCAATTAGACGCAGCAGAGTGGCACAACATATTGTTTGATATGTTTCCTCATTATGTAACACTGGTAGAATGCCAAATGCAAGCAGACAACATTCACTGAAATACAGCTTTATGTTATTGATATGTAGTGTAGTATGTTATTTTATTGCCACTGAAGTTAAAATGTATAAGCTTAATCGTAAAAGCAGGCTCTACTGTAAGTCTAAAGTTTATATTGAGACAGAAACATCTGGTAATAGGCGGGTGAAATATGCACATTACTTTATGAGCTACTTATTTTAATAGCATTTGGATGAGCGACAGAAAAGCACAATATATTGAGGCACAGTTTGCAGTGTAGAGGCATCTCTTTTTTGGTGCATGCTGGCGTCAGTATGAAGACTTTACACACAAAGAAAAGATGCCGTCTGTTGGGATATTTGTGTTCTCGCCTTTACAACAGGATTATGTGGACACCACCAGGCTAATTGCTGTGAACTGCTGCAATTTGTAAAATGAGTATGAACTCTGACGCATATTACGTTTTGTGAAAATGATGTTGCTTGACACAAACAAATTGACCCCCTAATGGATGAGATGAGCTTCTTAGCAGAGGTCATTTGGTCTGTCCTCTCCCATCCAGTGAGTCTACAGAAGTGATCTAGTGTGCAGGGTCCAAAATTAACATAGATTAATAGCCAATGGCTGGTAAAATATGCAAGTGGCTAGTAGATTTGCTTCACTACTAGCCCAAAAACAATGGTAATCTGTTGAGTGGCTGGTAGATTTTGAACATTCACTAGCCAGTTGGCCAGTGGACAAAAAACAGTACATTTTGGACCCTGCTTGTTTGTACTGATATTCAAGCAATTTTAAACGTACTATCAGAACTAAGATGTTATAAAAATAATCTCTAGAATCTGTGCCCTACAGCGCATATAGAGACTGGTTGAGCAACATGTCCGCTCGCTGAGCCGCGTTAATCATCACGAGTGACTTAATTACAAACCAGTTTGCCGCCTCTTTCGATGAATCTAACATCTGATGGGTTAACATTATGCTTCTTTCAGTCAGTCAGTCAGTCACACAGTCCCCTGGCTTCTCGGCTTCCTGTGGTTGAACATTAATACATCCAGGAAACAACGTGGTGGGCCCAAAAACATGGCAACCCCTATGCAGAATGCAATGCACCATGACATATAGTTGCCCCTTCTCTATATGTTTACCCCTGCACGTCAGCAAGTCCGTGTAAATAAAGTTCACAAAAAAAAGTCAGCCAAGCAAGAGGCACGAAAGTCAAGCCATGGTTTCACTGATTATAGTGGAAGTGTAGTGTTGCAGCAGCAATCGGCGATCGGATACTCGATTCTCGAGTAACCACGATTGGACGATATGAAAATAGAAACGATCGCCCAACTCTAGTTAGAATATGGAAATGTTTGAGTTTAGTTGTGGCCTTGCTCTTGGACCCAGGTTGGCCACAGCATACTTGAACTGAATTGCAAGTTGAAATACATTCTGCACAGCCATTTCACCTTCCATCTCTATCACTCCTCTTCTCGTAATGTCACTCTGAGTGCCTCCGTCTGTCTCTTGTTTATCCCTTCTCTTCTTCGTCTTTCTCCTCTATCAAGTCTCTGTGTAACCCCATAAAACAGCATTCAGGAACAAACCATGCACACCAGAGATGGGCAATATTATATACAATGAACTTCACAAAATACCCATCTTAGGTAAATCAATGCATTGGTAAACAACACTCGATTGTGAGTCAATGCTTGACCCAGACCTACAAAGGCCAATGCCAGCATCATGTAGTTACTGCTTGCATTAAAGATGAGGTCATTACCTTTAAATGCAATCTTGTCAGGGAGAGGAACCACTTATGCAAGTGAAATAGCATTCACTGACCTGAACACACACACACACACTGGGTCTATCTTTCCTGGAGGGTAGCTGGCATGCATGAGTATGGGCCACACACACATTCATACTCTCTCTCTCTCTCTCTCTCTCTGACACACTCATAAACACACAAAATTAGTTTTCCACTTGTTTCAGCATTTTGCAGCTTAAGGGAGATTTAAAGTATAAACCAAAAAATGGCAACAGAGTAACAGAGCTGATTTACAGGACCGTCATATGCGTGTGTGTGTGTGTCTGTGTGTGTGTGTGTGTGTCTGTGTGTGTGTGTGTGTGTGTGTGTGTGGGTGGGGGGGGGGGGGGGGGTTGTGGGGGGGGTG
>JAOVVB010023222.1:0-16006 GCA_028570985.1 Heterobranchus longifilis | reverse complement strand
AAACCCAAAGATATTCAGTTTAATATGATATAAAACAGAGAAAAGCAGGAAATCTCCATATTTCAGAGGCTGAAAACAGGATTTTCTGCCATTTTGATCATCAAAATAGTTTCCGGTTATGTTTCTGTCGATCAACTAATCAATTAGTCGTCTATAATCGTTGCAGCTCTACTCTCTGGGCGTGCATAATCTCCCGGTTTTCTTTTTTCCTCTTGTGCAATAAGTCAAGTTTTTTCCATGTAATCAATTTCACTCTCAACAACCATGATGCCTTCTGGACTTTGCAGCTTGACCAGATACTTTGAAAAGTGCTGATGCAGAATAACAGCGTGGCAGATTTAACCCTGACATGTCTGAGGTGGTATATTATATATCCTCTATTTAACCAGGAAAAGACTGTTGTCATGTAAGGCCATGTATGCATGTTTGGGGGGGGGGGCAGCACATTGCTTCTTCTGGGCCTGTTTCCTGTGGGGCTGATATCACAGATACCCACGTCTGCTCTCTCCTTCCTGTGCAGAGGAGGAGGGAGGATTACAGCTCCCAATTTCAGATATGTGTCAAATGTTATTCAGACAAAAAGCTCAAAGGGCGAGCAGAACAAATTTAATTTAATTTAATTGGAACATGTAAAAAAATAAAGGAGAAACAAAAAAAAAACAACAAGAATGGCAATAAAGTAAAATAAAGTATAACCTTATACAACAATCTCAACAACACAGGTTGAAATGTACATGTTTGAAAAGGAGTAGGAAGAAGTACACACTTATTTATTCCTACCCCCTTTTCAACTACTCATAAACTTACATACAATTTATAAATTCCCATTTCTATATACATCCCAATACAATATAAATACAAACAACTATCCCAATTTAATATACACCCCCAATACAATATAAATATAAACAACTATCCTATTTCTATATACAACTCAATACAATACAAAACAGGAACAAACCATTTTCCAAGTGTCAAGACCCAAGCTTTTAAATAAGCCTGCCACACCTTAATATTGAATCAACACGTAATACTGAGGACTGTATGAGGAGATGTAGGGCGGGTTAAAGTTAGATAACACAGCCGAACTAAAGTCCGAGAGGGAATGTTGCCACAATGATGCCCCAATTTCCCATACACCTCTAAAACCACAATGTGGACACGATACGGGGTAAAAACATCAAATTTACAATTGGGATACGCATGAAAACTTTGACATTCTTTAGCAGCGCTGTGAACATTATCGCTATCTGCTGCTGCACTGACAGTTTGCGTGTAAATTCTTTATAATCCGTCATAAAGATGCTCAACAGATGCGTGGCCAGTTAATAATTATTATTACAAAGTAATAAAATGCAACTGAAGTTGGATAAATGATTGATTTTCTCACTTTCTCGCGCAGTTCCCGTTCTGTGTCCAGCTCCCTTTGTACCGCCAGAGCTCGGTCTTCTGCCTCATCCACTTGTAGCTGCAGGGTTTGGATTTTCTTCTTCACTACCTCCATTATCTCGATTACTTCTCAACGACAAAAAGCAAAGAAGGAGCCAAAAAAGAAGAGTAGATCGACTAGCTGTATCTTTTTTAAAAAGTGATTGATTTGCTCCGAGGGAAACTTTTTCTCTCGGGCAGGAAGTCAGGGAGGTGCAGGGCTGGGATGGGGAAGGGAAGGGAGAGAGAAAAAAAGGGCTGGCAGTTTTCAGGAAATTTATGGAGAGATCCTCCAATCCCGTGCAGAAGCCTGTCCCTGATGACATCACAGGATTTAGGAGGGGAAGGCTCTTTTCCTCCACAAAAGAGGTGCGTAAAGTCACGGTGGGAGTTTTTCTATTGTGGACTTATATGGCAAATGTAAGGTGTTGCTTCATTTTTCTACTCTGATTAGAAGGAGGAGGAGGAGGAGGAGGAAATGTGATTCACAAGTCTGTTCCAGATGTATGAATCAGATTATAATGTGAATCATATTTGGATATGGTTGTGTGAGGGGGGGAGAAAAGTCACAGTTTGAGTGTGTGAAGTTGTAAAAATGTGGAGAAATCAAAGGTCCAAAGGTTTATTTGTAGGGGGGGGGGGGTGATAATCCTCCTCTCCAACAGTCAGGGCTTGTTGACCTGCAGCAGCCTGGAATGTAAATTGATTTAGTTGCAGACATGACCTGCAGCCATCGGGTGGCGACACATTCCTTCAGCGCCCCCTCCTCCTCTCTCCCCCTCCTCCTCCTCCTCCTCCTCCTCCTGCAAAGCCCAGATTTATTTTTTCTGTCTGTCCTTGCATCACATTTATAGGCTATGTATCGCCATCCCTCATAAGCAGTGTGGAACAGCAGTGAGCATATTCTTCTGAAAAACAAATAGACCTATAATGACCCTTGCATACTTGTGAACAATTACAGGTGGTGCATGAATTTAAATATCTTGGGCTGTTAACAGTGCCGTGCATAGACATTTTGGGGGGCAGGTGCTCAAGTTCAAAAAGGGGCACCCCTCTCATAAGTGGATGTTGCTGCAGGGCACTGTGTTTATGTGGCTGCGTCAACAAGAAAGTTGAAAATGGAGGGTTTGGATATTCAGAAAAAGGCCTTTTTCCGAATATAGCATTTTCCAATTAAGACGTGGGATATGCTGGTATTATAAGAGTTTTTAGGCTAGTTTTAGGAGCATTCTTTGGACATATATACAGCGCATTCCAAATATGCGTCTCAATTGGGGTTTTTACTGCAGTTTGCAACAGTCAGCTCTGTGTGTTGCTATGGTTATTTTACACAAACCAACAGTTTGCAAGGCTGGGGTCGACATGCGAGCCACCTTCACTTTAATTAACATTAAAGAACAACATTAATAAAGACAGGTTTTTTATCAACAGTTGTCAACAGGTTTTTGTATATGCACCTTTTCAACAAGGTGGTTGAAGGAATGAGAGAGAGAGGCTGTCCACCACCGGTTAAAAACTGTGAAAAAAAATCTATTTTGACGGCTGCATGTAAACAGGAATATTAGTGGAATATTTATTCTCATTACCCATGTAAACAGCTGAGTAGGAATATTGTCTTTTTTGGAATAAGGGCAAAAATCTGAATATTTTAAGAAGAAAAAGAAGAAGAAGAAGAAGAAGAAGAAGAAGAAGTGGCAGTGGACAGAGCAATAAAAATCAGATCTGGGGGCATCTGATAGGTCATCTGGGACAGAAATCATTTGTAATCTGACCTTTAACCTTTGGGTTCTTATCTCACTTTCACTGGTAGTTTTCGACAAACCTTCATTTGATGCTAGGCCATAATTCTCTCTCTATGCCATTGTTTCCCAAACTGGGGTATGTGTAGCCCAGGGCTATGCAAAGTGATGTAGAGGTGAAAAAAAATCATACAAGAACATAGCTGGAGGAGGGTACAGTACTGTAAAACGTTTGTGAAACACTGCTCTGTGCTATATATTCATTCCACTTTTCCATTATCTTTTCCATATTTTTTCATTGTAATATTTCTATTCTATATTTCTGTTCTTGGCTGTTGCAGTACTTTACTTTGATTTCCTCTTAATGTGAAGGCAAATTCCTTGTAAGTGAAAACCTATTTGGCAATAAACCTCATTCTGATTCTGATTTTAATGTAGCCTAATTGTTGCAACTGAAACATAAATGCATTATTTGAAAATGCATCAGAAACTATTTTGACATTCACTGGTTCCAGCGTCTCATGAAAATGTGTTGCTTTTTTTAAGCAGATTAATGGATAATGAAAATAAACGTTAGTTGCAGCCCCAGTAAATAAACATGTGTACAATAACACAGTCTTGCTGCTCCCATAATGCATCTTCCTAAAAAAATGTGAAAAACTTGACAAAAGAAAAGAAAGAATCGTCATGCGTGCAGTGGTAAAACCACATTAGAAAAGTATTTCTGGTGTCATATCAATAATATTGGACACGATTTCCCCAAAAAAGCAAACTAAGTCGAGTCTGTTTGTTTCCATATTGTTTTGCTTTAGATCAAAGATAACATATAATCAGATATCGTCTTTTTCAGCTGAGATATTACTGTAAAAAAGATCATAAATGAAATAGTTTAAAGGTGGATGGTTATTCCCCAGTGTGATCTGATAAGGTACTGTAAGGCCAGACAGAGCAGAGTAATATCTCTGCCCTGTAAAAAGGCCAGAGCATTGATTTCATTAGACACTGCAGTATGGGGTTCTCTGTTTGCTTAAGCTGCATTCCTGGGATTCCTGCTCGGCTACAGGCCGGCCAAGTTTTGTCTGTGCTTGAGAAATGGCTCCGGTACAGACCTCACAAAAACACTAATAACTCAGAGAATCTCAACACTGTGAATTAGAAGATACACGTCACTGCGGGATTAATTTCAGGGTTGTTAGTTGCCTTCTTGTGGTTTGGGTAGCAGATTGAAAGTAGGAGTTTTGTGTAAATTACAAAACATATATACTGTACAGTACCTGTCTGTGTTTAATACACAAAAAGAGATTGTCAAATCCAATCTCATGGCAAACCTTTGGCATAAAGGTCCTCCTGACTCTTCTTTTATTCCTTTGTTTTGTTGAAATATATGTCAATATAGTTTCAATTGTTGTATTTTCTAAATGTCAGCCAAACACTAAACTATGAAGGCGAGTCCAGACATGGCCTTTATGGAGAGTGTGAGCAGAGCAACACTGAGTGTAAGGCACTTAATTCAATGATCTTTTAAACTAATTTAGGAAGAAAAGAACATCTGTCTGCAAAACCTGAATGTGTCTCTACCACTGGTCTTTTTTTCAAATGATATTTACTTTGGTCCATCTGAAAGAGTGGTAATCAATATGCTATAAAACGGAGACGTAGAAGTTGCGGTGTTCCACTGTAATGTGGATAATGTGTTTCAGATGGTGTCCTTGTGGTTAACTCACATCTGCGGCCTTCTTCTCCGACAGTTCCAGTTTCTCCTGAGCATCCTTCAGGGCCTCGGAGTATTTGTCCAGCTCATCTTCTGTTCCCTTCAGTTTCTTCTGCAGAGCCAGCAGCTCGTCCTCCAGCTGCAGGGGGACACAGAGAAAACCAACCATGGATCAATGAAACTATGATGGGGGAGGGATGCTCATCACTCAGACTTACAAACTAATTTAGATGGTCAACAGCCACGCAGTGTCTCTGTGCGGCTGTACTTTAGTTACAGCAGTGTTTTGAAATAAGGATGATGTGTAGCAGGTAAAATGTTTACCCATCTTTTGTTATCTTTCTAACATTTGCTAATTTGCACTAAACACCAACAGTGTTGGAAACCACCAAAGTTATTACAATTCATTCTCGGAGACATGAACGTCTGTACCAAATATCACAGCAATCCATCCAATAGTTGTCCAGACGTTTCGCTTAAAAGTTCAAATATCAACCTCCTGGCGGTGCTAGAGGAAACATCACTGATGTTATTATCCTCTGAGAACCATCATGGTCTGCTGTAGGGCTGCACAATATATACATTTTTTTATCCTCATCGCAATATCAACTTTCGCAATAAACACAAAAGACAGTCAGGGATATTTTGAGTTAGAAAGAGAGGATCTGTAGAAAACTGCTCTTTAAAATGTAACTATGATTCTTTTTTGTAAATGGTGTCTTTTGTGTTGAGATCAATTTGTTCAATAAAATAACTTCTTTTCAGTTTTTTAAAATTCAACAAGCAATTTATTGTATTTTAGCAGAATACTGAAAGCAGCAGAAAGACAGAACTGATATGACTGATATGTTTATTATCGCAAGTTATCACAATATCCAACAACGTTATCGGATATTGCATATTTTCCTCATATCATGCAGCCCTGGTCTGAACACAATTTAATGGAAATCCTTCATATAGTTGTTTAAATATTTTATTCTGGACCAAAGTGAATATACAGAACTTGCTGTCAAAGTTTTCATCAGGTAAAGTAGTTCCAGTGTAAACACTTTTATTATGCCGGGAGTCACCCGGGACATCGTGTCTGAAAAAATCACATTGCTGCTGAATTTTTAAAATTCTTTTGTAACTTGGATGAACTGATCCTTTAATTGCTGCTGGAGACTGTATATTAAGACTGAGTATTAGTTTTGTGCATTTTTTTTAAATGCCTGGCTGCACTCTGATGTCCGCCTCATTGTGCCAAGAATAGCAAAGATCTCTGAGCACTGCTTGAATCAATGCCATGAAAACAAACTAAAGAGCTGTGCATAATCTTCTAGGATTTCATGCTGACTGTTCCTTGATGTAAGACGTGCGGGGGCTCCATATGTGCAGTGCCAGTGACACCTGTCACTCCGTGTGCTCTCTGAGGATGTGATTAGAAACCAGAGAGAAGATTCTTTCCACTTGCTTTAATGTAGATCTTTCTCCAGCTCCCTGCTCTCTAGCATTCCTCTCGTACCGCCGTCATGACGACACCACCTCCCACCGTGCAATAATTGCCTCTATTTAGACAACCTCAGATATCATATTACATCTCCAGATTATACTTTGCTCCTATCAAGTGGTACAAGTACGCTATCATTAAGTTAGAAATATCAAACTGTCCGAGGCTCTGCAGCACCAAATATGGATGTGCAGATATTTGGAATGTGTGAGGTTTTTGTTGCTGTGACATAAATTCAGATAAGGATGCTGGGTAATGCCAGAGGAACAGCTTGTTTAAACTCCTGCAGCACCACCAATCCCTCTGTCACTGTGGATAACATGCAGGGCCGGCTCGAGACTTTTGGGGGCCCTAATGCAGGATAAGCAAATGTGCATTTAAAGACTAAAGTGGGACCATTAGCAGCAGCAGTATGTTTAAATACAGTTTTTGTCTATTACCCCCAAACCCTATGAATAAACCGACCTCCAAATGTCATTTATTAAACTTAAATAATGGGCTGCAGAGCTGAAAAACTGTCAAAGAACAGCTTGTGTTTGTACTGACGTTCATTCTTGTCTTGTTTAACTATACAACTGCCAAATGTGATTTAAAAAAAAAATTTTTTTTACCACAGAATCCTGGGAGTGCTTGTTTTGAGGGGACAGTGAATTACTTATTGAGCCTATACCTAAATTGGTCATTTTGCCCGTCTCTGAGCGTATTGTTTTGTCACAGCTCAACGCATTCTCATAAACCGTTCGTATAATATCATACGAAAAGTATTGCACAGCAGTTCGTACGAACATGTCTTCCAGTTTAATGGTCACGTGATAGACATGTGATTAATGTTGTGAAATGGGAATAATTCGGTAGGTTTAGACAACAAAACGAGCTGGTATGGTTAGTAAAAAAACACTGGGATCGCAATAAAATAGCATTAAAAATCTGACTACCTACTTCTGGTTTTGGTACATGTCCTGGTCATGTGATATATGCATCATTAACGTCGCAATTAATGTTGTGAAACTGGACTAATTCAGTAGGTTTAAGCAACAAAACAACTTGGTATGGTTAGTAAAAAAACACAGGGATTGGCATTAAAATCCCTACTTCTGTGTTCCATTTTAAATACACGTGACGTTCGCGTGATACACAGACTCGTCGGTTTCCTGGGTGAAAGTCCTGCATGTGATCGAGCCGCCCACCCAGAGCGTGTCTTTCAAACCTGAGCTGCATGTTTCACAATTACGTGCTATTTGTACGAATTGCAGTGCATTACTTTTCTATGAACAGGGAATGAGAGCAGCCTGCACAGCTTTATGGCAAAAAGGACACAAAATGTCAGTTTTTGGTAAGACTTTATAATTGTTCATTAAAACCAGAGACCAGGGGGTCCTATGTGCTTATATTGTATAATATGACCAGCAGTCGTCTGAGCGTCCCTGAACGTCCTCCATCTTCTCCTGCCCGCCTAAAGACCAGAAGGCCCCGGGGCCCAGTATCAGCTGCTCTGTTAGTCAACATTCGGTGCTTTGGGAAATACTTGACATTTCATGTTGAGCCCTTTGTAGTCCGCACACGTGGTTTATTTATTTATTTATTTATTTATTTATTTTAGACCAGATTATCATTGTAATTTAAAAACCATCAGTATGTTAATACGTGAATAACAGATTAATCACACTGGACTGTTTTCACACAATACTTAAATTAAAAATACTTAAATTAAAGCTGGTTTGATGAAAGAGACTCAAAAACACATCAGAAGGAAATCATTTCAATGTACATGAATATGTTTACAGTTTTGTTCTGGAGGGAGCAAATATGTCATAATAAATCTAGCTAGGGCTGCGCAATATATTAAAATCAATACCACAACATTATTAAGAATACTTTTTGATATTAATATATATCATGATGTGATAAAATAATCCAGTTGATGATATGCAGTTCATCACACAAACTTCAATAACTAATTTGGTTTAGATTTATTAATTTGGACAATGATATTATTGCAGTAGCTCTACACTGAAAAAAATAAAACATTGGATGAACTTTAAAAAAAATTGAAGTAATCGATCACACAACTTTTTTTTAACTCCATGCAAACTATTTTCTGAATGTTGAGCAAACCTAATTATTTTATGTTGTCCTAAATTAATAAAAAAAAAGTCTTCTCTCTAAGTCTTTATTGACTTGGTGTAAATATTACATTCAGTTTAACCTAACATGTTTAACTTCATTCAACCATTTTTATAGGTTGGATTATTTTAGGTTGTCTCAATTGAAAATGTGTTTTATATGAATATAAATTAGATTTATATTGTATCAAAATGAAAAAAAAAATAGGTTCAACCATAAATATAAATTAGAAAGTTTAGTTTAAATGAACAAACTAATAATTTTGCTATTAGAATGAGAAAAAACTCGTGCTTTTCTCTTCAATCTTCCTGTGTGGATCAATAAAGTTTGATAATGCAGACTTATTGCCCAGTTAACTCTTAGGTTCCATCACATGCATCAGACGTGTCTCACCTGTTTGCATTTGTCCTCCGCTGCCTTCTTGTCGGACTCGGCCTGCTCTGCCCTGTCGAGGGCGTTCTCCTTGTCCAACTTCAGCATCTGCATCTTCTTCTTGATGGCCTCCATGGTGACAGTTGGGTCTCACAAGAAAAAAAGTTTGTATTTCTTTAGTAGAAAAGCAGTAGCGGATGTTGAGAGGGGAGAGCAGCCGGCAGATGCAGAGAGGAGGAGAGAGAGGAGAGGAGAGGATGCAAACTGAGAGCCGGTGGAGCTCTGTGTGATTTAAACTTGACTGGAGGTTTGGAGACAGCCCCAGTCTCTAGTGACAGCCCTTTCCCACCGTTTACCCCCTCCGCCACTCCCTGCGTTGGCTACTCTAGAGCTGTGCCCCCCTCCCTCATCTTCTCTGGAAGGCTCTTGGAGCAACAACATGGAGATCTCCTTATTTGGATCATGGTTGTTTTCAACAGGAGAGAAATAGCAGATAAGAATGATCCAGACATGAAAAGGACATTGTTCACATTAGTAATATGAGTTACTGATTTTTTTCTCCCCCTTTGGGCTGCATATCTATACGCCTGTGTGTTCTTACTCAGGAATGTTCAAATTGATGTTAATACCAGAGTTGGTTAGAAAGGACATAGTTTTCATTCTACCGCTGAATGAAAAAGGGCTGTTGGAAAATGATCCAGCCAAAGAAAATTTGGAGAAATAGCTGTATGTGATCTACAGCAGGAGCGTTACAGTCGAGCTGCACGGACATAAACCATAAGTCTGCTGCAATTAAGGTCCTCTTAATTACTGTTGGTCTGACAGGCCTTTATTTAGATCTGTTTTCTGTCATTTGTAAGACGCACAACATTAAAAAGCATTGTTGACTGGTTGTGTTGCTGAGATGGTTTCCAGGAATTTCATTGTTTGCATCGATGAGATATTTGGAAAATGAAAATGGAAATTACTTCATGTTATTTATTTGCTGATTAAAGGTTGTGTCAGAAATCAAATGACAAGAAAAGCAAACGTTAAAAAAAGGAAACAAAATAGAATAGATACTGATATTTTTGTAAATTCTGATTAATCTGGTGCAAACCGTGGTAAATATGAAATTGTCCTGGTGGGAGTTGCATGTCCGTGTGTGTGTGGGTGTGTGTGTGTGTGTGTGTTGATGACATCAGCATTAATGGACCTGTCTTGCTTTCAGCTCTTGTGTACCAGCTGCCCCGGCTAAAAATAAAGATTACAAGGAAACTCAAAGAACAGTGTACAGCAGCCATTTCACTTTATCTGAACATAAACTCAGACACGTGTTTTTCATGTTGCATTGTTGCAGTGTGTATCCCCTTATATTTGCAGACACTGTCCTGGTTGTGCTTTGGCACAGGGTGAAATCCCTGACGAGACATGCATTGTTGCAAAGCTAAAAACAGTGTTTTTCTTAGTTTATGTAAAGTTTTCAGTTTTGAGTTTCATGATGGTTTTCACAGGATGACATGTCAGATTGGCTGAGATCATTTGGTGTGAGGCCTCATATCACATCCATAGGTAATTAAAGCAGTGGAGCCCCCAGACATTTTCTATGGGTGGCCATGTAGCCGCTGAAAATATTGGGGCACACCAAAACCAAAAGCCATAAGTGATGGATGAGTCATCAGTGTGTGTGCACGCAGCGTGTGCCGGAATTTCACAACTACTAGAATTGCCGTAAACGGTCATTTTGACCACCAGATTCCAAACTCTATAATCTCTGATGATAAATACCCAATTGGGAGATTACTGCATTTATTGTGTAAGGATATCTTTAAAATGTACAATTCAGCGAGTTCAATTATACATTTTGATAGTTTTACACTTATCAATATTCATCTCATCACATATAGCTTAGTAAACCCTAATTATTTCATGCATTCACACCAGTATTTTTCTGTAGAGAAATTCAAATACGAAACAGCACTCGAGACCACTATTTCTCAGACAGAGACGATGACAGTTGCTAAGCAACCAAGATACATCAATAGAATACCACAAAATTACGTGTATGGCCGAAATAGGTAAAAATGATCATATTTTCTTTGCCTTTTGTGTAATTTATACAAAAAACATTTACATGAAAATACAGACACTTTTAGGAAAAGTCATGAACCAGCAGGATTGTATTGTTTTATCCAGCAAAGTTATTACACATATATACTTCAAAATGGTCACAATGACTGTCATGGCTGTTCTCGTGTTAAATGCATGACCAGTGTTGATCATTGATCACAGATTTAATACATTTACATGAACATTATTTACATGATGTCATTTGTCATCTATACCAACATGTTGTTGCTTGTCTATGATAATAGCTCCTCTTTTATGATAATATAAATATTTTCATTCAGATAGGTCAGAGGTCAGAGGTCAGGTATTTTTTTCTTCAAATGCTTCATATCACTAAAATTTGTACAACCTCAGCTAAAGGTTATGTAAGTCAATAAATCATAATAATTGCTCAAAGTAGTGAAATTGAGTCATAAAAAATACAAAAAGCAAATGTTCTTCACAAAAAAATGTATGTAATGTATTTTTCATCAGGTTTTACTAAATATACAAACAAAACATATTGATCCAAAATATTTCTAAATGTAGATGTAATTTTATTTTATTTTTTTCATGGGCAGAGTGGGCATTTTGTCATTTGTCACGTGGTTTATCACCTCATGTAACGTAACATGACGAGTGTACAGCACGAAGACAGAAGCCTTTCAGCTGCAAAAAGAATGAATGCTGTTAAATATTATGGTTTTTATTTGCCTGCAAACAGCGATCTCCTGCACTTTTCATCAGGTTAAAGATATTTCCACCAGAAATTGGTGCATAAAAATTCACCAGAATGCAGGAAATTAAGTGTTTAACACTCAAAAAACTTCCTGAGGGAGGACCCCCAAACCCTCAGTTTTAAATGTGTGTGTCCCCCTCAATGTTGAAACGAAACCTACACCCTTGTTTGAAGCATTATTTATCTCCTTTGCCTTAAAACAGAGCCTCTTAAAGGAACGCCACAGCCTCTTAAAGACAAATATTTGCTGGATGAGAGTCAGTAGTTCTGTAAGTGGTCTAATAGGATTCTATAGCAGGGGAGGGACGCCTTTTTTGGCATAAGTTTATGAAAGTGGTGACAGTTTGATAGCTTTACAATCCTGGTGTTAACACCAGCTTACATCATGACATGGTGACTATGTGCCTTATTTGGTCTGTCAGGGCTGCATACAATGTGATACAATTCTGACACTTTAATGTAACAAATATTGATTTTGGAAGTGTTTTTATGGATGTTTTCTTTTAACACTAGGAGTGCCGAAATTTCATAACTACTAGAATTGCAGTATATTTTGACTTTGTATTTATTGTGTTAGGATATCTTTTAAAGATGAGATAACACCAAAATGTAGGCTACATTTTAACAAGTTTAATTATACATTTGGGTAGTTGTACATTTATCAACAGGGGTGTGTCTAGGGAGTGGCCTGGGGTGGCCACCTCTGAAATCTGATTGGCCACCCCAGGTGTGGGACCGGCAGCGATCTATTTAAGAGACTGTAGCAGGCTCCATTTTAAAGCTACAGTGAAGATATCATACAAAACTAGAAGATTTAAGGAAACCATTGATACCAACCATGTCATGCTAGCATGTCAGGAGCGGGGGTGAATAACACTCCAAAGTTAGGCTCAATTTTGACGAGGGAAAAAGTGGCCATTTTCAAAGGGGTCCTTTGAACGTCCCCCTGATTATTTAGAGCATTTGTCCCCCCCCAATAAAATCATAAAAGTAGCAGAGGACTTTTATTTTGAAGAACAACTAGAAAACCACTCAGATGCAACAATGCCTCTGCTGGAATTTTGTGTTTTCCTTAACATAAATAAATGTATTTCCACCATTCATTGGTGCATCACAATTCAACAGGATGCAGGAAATAAAGTGTTTGAAGCTCAGATTATTCTGGGGGAGGACCCCCAAACCCCCCACTCAATATGTGTCCCTCCCATGCTGCAATGAAATCTGCACTCATGCTACTGTTGACCTGCTATCTCCCCCTAAAGATCCCCTGGACCCCCTAAAAAAGACAAAAAAATGCATCTATGGGGCTCTAAGGGATGTAAAGATATGAGTAGTGGAGACAGAAATGCTAAATTAATGTCATTCCGATGTTTGCGTGTGCATGCACACATTTCATGCCACCCCTGCATAAGTCAGTGCCCCACTAGCCCCCCCCAGTCACAAACGTCTGGACACGCCACTGCTTATCGACAGAAATTCTGTGCGGTCAATAGCCGAAATAGATAAAAGTGATTATTTCCTTTGTCTTTTATAAACTATATAAAAGCCATTTAAAATGAAAATGCAGACACTTTTAGAAAAAGTCAGGAACCAGCAGGATTGTATTTTTTCATTCAGGAAAGTTATTACACATATACATTTAAAAAAAAGAAGGTCAAAATGACTGACTGTTGTAGTGTTAATAACGTTCCTTTCAGGTTGTATAGTGAGCAGAAAGGTTTGGAGCAGCAGCAGGAGAGGAGGTGAGGGAGAGAGAAATACAGACAGAGTGAATCAGATGCAGAGTGAGAGAAATCAGAACCCTCCCACAGGAAAGCGAGCTAAACTCCTCTTCTCCTTGTATGGTAAAAACTCCCCCAAAAGCCACAGGATCGCCTTGGGAGTAGAGTCAAAGTCCTGCTAAGTATAAATCACAAAGCCATGAGAATGGTGGAACAGATTAGAGTGTATACGAACGCCACCGTGAAGCATACAAACTCCTACAGATTTAGCTGTCTTAAGTGCTTGATGTCATGCAAGGGATATGTGGACACGGACGCTACAGTGTGGTGTTGCCACTGTATGATCAGTTCTACACAGGGCCGGATCATGGTCAAATGAGGCCCCTGGGCACATGACTTTTGGACCCCCCCCCCCGCCCACCACCACCCTCATGTCTCCATGTATGACTTATAAAGTATTATTGCTGTGTTTGGCAATATAGCTGTGTTGCTTAAGAGACTTTGTTTCCTGCATTCAGGTGACTTTTACAGAATTAAATTCACAAGATAATAAGTACACTGCAACAGCATTTTCTCTGTTAAATACTTTTACTTTTTCTCTGTTAAGTACTTTTACTTTTAATTACTTTACTTTTAATTCCCAGGAAAGAAAATGTGTCATAAATCAGGAGGGATGCCAAGTATGCCATGTATCGTTGGGTGACTATATTCTACCAGGGAAAAGCACGGAGGGGCCCAGGGGACCTCACATGTAGATACAGAGTGGTGAGCTTACGTTTTAAACACAAAGAGGTCTCGGGGCCTTCACACTGTAAGTGCTGAGGGGTCTGGCGGGCCCTTGGTTAGCTCACAGTATAAGCACCCTGCTGTTTTAACTTCCTTCAGAAGTGTTGGGCCACGCATGGTCTCAGACCTAGAGGCCCCCTGGCAGTCCGAGGCCCCCGGGCCGGGCCCCACTGGCCCGGTCCATAATCCAGCCATGATTCTACACTGAAAACATATTTATTTATCACTCCACGGGGACAATGAGCGTAATATTCCTAAGGTTTGCTGTGGCAACACCTGCATGTGTGTCTTATAGAGTCATACCTGCGTGATGCACTGACTCATACTGAGACAAGCCCATTGTGCAATAAAAGTAAACACGTCAGCCCTGTTGCTTCTGCACAAACATGTCCATTATTAACTACGCAACTCCATGCAGTGATCCCCACCTACAGAAACACAAACACCGTGTGCATGTGAGGGCAGTGGCAATCTGTTATATTTGGCTCTGTAACTTTGTATCTGTGACTTCTGACAATGTCTAGACTCCATCTTACCAGCCAAGGGATCAGAGAACTGTCACTCTGATGAGGCACAGTTGTCTCGCACAAGCCCGGTGCTGAAAGGTTTTTCACGCTGAGAGAGGGTGGTGTTCTTAGAGGAAAACCCTCAGGAGGTAGTCATTTTTTTCCCCTTCTTCAATTGCCTCTATATTTATATCAGTGCTTATCATCCTGATACATATGGGTCAGTAGGGGCATGCTGGCCCTGCTATATAAGGTCCAGAAGGCGGTTATCAGTGTATTGAATGGGCTGACAGCCTACTGTAATGACGGTTATTGTGACTGGAGCAATGAAGATGATGACGTATAAAGAGCGTCCAGACTCCGAGTAACGAGGTGGATGAGTCCTAAAACACATTTTTGAATCCAAACCATGATGTTTTTTTCTAACCCTACTGATGTGCAGGAAGTCACAGAAATATAGATGTTTTTTTCTTAATCTGTGTAGCTAGATATCTCGCTGTGTCCACACTGGGGGAAAGTCTGCATTGAATGCACTTTATGATTGTGAAAAAAACTGGAGATGTTTTTTGCTAAACATATTGACGTGTTTTCGGTGTCTAAACCTAACAAAAGTCAGGGAAATGTAGATGTTTTTATGTTTAGTTAAAGTGAAACCGAAAACTACCAAACTTGTTATCAGCCCGCATTGAATGGACTTATCATCCCCATTCTATACACTGATAACAGTCTTCTGGACCTTCTAGTGTGGGGAACCGGCCCCTACTGACCAATATGTATCAGTATGATAAGCATGTTATCAGTGCATTAAATCATGTGATAACATTCGAAGCAGGTGTTCATACATGACATGTTTTCTTGTATCTCCTCACATCAGAGGTTCATGTTAAGCCTGTATGAGCTCAATAATTACTCCAGTGGCTTTGTGTATTATAATACACTGACATCATAATAAGTGGTGTATTTTTAGATATATGAAGCAGCAGTGCTTCTGCTTATGTTTCAGGAGTCTTTGCACCTCTGATGAAGTCAGTGTGTGTTTCTTGGCTGCCATTTAAGATTTGCACATCAGAAGTTATAATCTGTGCGATGATCCAGATCATTACTATCAGTTTCAGTATAAAGTTATAGGATGGGGTCACATCAGCAGTTATAATCTGTGATGATCCATTAAGTTTCAGTATAAAGTTATAGGATAGGACATCAGCACTGAAGTGAAGATTTGCACAAAATCTGACATATATGCACCATTGCAACAGAAAGACATAAGACAGGCTGATTATGCAAGATTCACCACCCAATTACA
>JAOVVB010023205.1:3717-16008 GCA_028570985.1 Heterobranchus longifilis | reverse complement strand
TCTACGGGTCGCTTCACGGGGGCTGCACCCAGAGAAAAATATACTGGAGCACACGAATCACTATGCAACATTTAATAAAGGTGCAAACGATTGACGTTTCGACGCACACAGCGTCTTCCTCAGAGTTATCAGGGGATAAGTAGCACTTTAGTTACAGTCCTCTAACATTCCCTTATAATATTAATTATGGGTAAAATGATCCTTCATACATTATGACCTGAGTAAGAAAATAATTAGGCCTGATTGGCATTGTGGTGTGATTTTCCATCCCCTGGTATCAATAATGCACATGTATCATGGCACCACCTCAGCCTTCTCCTCGGGTGATTTAGTTGTCATGTTTTTTTCTTTCTTTCTTTCTTTCTTTCAATCTTTATTGAAACAGCCAAGATTAAGTTAAAATAAAATAAAATAAATTATTATATCAAAACAATTGATCATCAAAGGGGGTTCTATTGAAATTGCAGATTATTTCACTTTTCATTAGAATATCTTTCAAGTTGTCACGAGCGTGTTGGCCGCTGGGAGGCACGCAAGACGCACGAGAGCAAAACGTGTCGGGGCACGAGCACAGCTGACTGGCAACTATCAGTTGAAACTCTCCTCCCCGCTGAGAGCACCGAGTCCAGGAAAGGAGCTCACAAACGTTCACGTTTTCTACCCTGGGAGTTAATAAAATGTTTTGTCTTCTTTCTGCGGGCAGAGAAAGTTTCTGAGGGCTCACTGAGCGACTTTAAGACATGGCAGCCTCTGAACTTTACGCCAAGGTAGGCTTAAGTTACTGTGACGGTTGTCCAGCTCATTCAGTGGTTTTCTCTAGTTAGCTAAAGTTATGCTAGTTATCGTTAAATATATCTGTCAAGAATAGTTGTTTACTCATGCCAGTTACGTCGATGTGGTAACAGAACAGCTTTTGGGGTTTTAATATATTAATGTATTGCTTTTTTAAAAATCTGTCAACCACTTGAAATACCCCGTATCCATCCACATTATACGCATGCCTGCTGTCTGCTGACTTCAAGTTAGCTTTCCTTCTATTTTCCCAAGGAGGTACATGCCACTGCTGTTTTGCTGTAGTTTTGTAAAAGACTGTTATTGTAAGTGCAGTGGTTGAATGGCTTTGCCCCGGTTTCGCCCCCCTGTGTCCACCAGTATGCCCGTGTATGGCTGCCAGATGTAGGAGACGTGTGGAAGTCAGCAGAGCTTGTCAAAGATTACACTCCTGGCGACCTGAAGCTGAGTCTGCAGCTAGATGATGGCACGGTGAGATGGGCAAATCCCCCCCCCCCGCCCCCCCTCACACACTCACACTCACACACACACACACACACACACACACACACGGAGACAGAGGAGGCACTGAGGTGGAAATGGGTGTGTGATGTTCTGTCAGAGATCCATGGACATATTTCTCTGCAAGAACACTGGCAATGGAGCCTCATAAATCTCTGTGCTGTGGGATTATTCGAGGCAGCTGTGGTGTTTGGTAAATTCACATAGATTCCAAGGCAATACAAACACCTTGTGCCCCTGTATGCAACTCTGCAAAACTTTGAAGACAAGAAGCCACTGTAATGTACTGCATTCAAAATAGGTCGACTGATGGATGGAAAATGTACAAACAGTAAGTTGCTGTTGCTACCTGCAGCTGCGATGTCGAGTTTGGGCATGCACTTCAGGTATGGAAATAAGGCCAAAGTATTACTAGAGTGAACACGAATAAGCCCAGCACAGTGGTTGCTAGTTAGCTTTAACATGAAGTACAACTGTACAACTGATGCTAAAACGCTATTGCTTAACTGTCTATTTTTACTAGTTTTTTGTCTTTTTTTCCACTGGTTGTCCTAACAGTTTTTGCAGTTTTTCTGAAATGAAAGCAGCCTAGTCTCATCCTGTGGGTACTTATAGCTAACTTCTTGTGTCTTTCTAGGAGGTGGAACACAAAATAGACCCCCGAACCAACAACCTACCACCGCTAAGAAACCCTAACATACTGGTGGGGGAAAATGACCTCACAGCTCTCAGCTACCTCCACGAGCCTGCAGTGCTACACAACCTTAAAGTGCGCTTCATTGACTCCAAGTTGATTTACACATACTGTGGTAATAATGAGCTTCATCTCCTTTGACTCACACTATCACTGTCACTGTAGACTTTGGAGCTCTGCTCACTGTACACTGAGATAATCTACAGTACGTCACGTTGACTATTGAGGCACATGCTGCTCCTGAAGGAACACACACTAAACTGTATTACATGTTTACATTGGGATAAACAATGTACACAAAACAACTACATTCAGGGTTCTCTGTTCTTTAATTTGAGTCCATGTCAAATAAAATATGGGTGAGAAGGAAAATCAACCCCTTTTATAAATGTAGTCTCTCAGCTATGGCTATGTAATCTGCCGTGCCATGTTGTAAATTCAGATGAATTTTGATTTGCTGTCAGTGTTTCTATTGTTCATCAAATCGCTCTGAAAATGTTCCCAAAGATATCGTTGTTGTCGTTATAGTTGTGGTGTGGACTCCGCCATACACTTGAGTTAGAACGATTTTTAACACTATATATTTATAGTTTTCATTATAGTTAATGTTCTTTGTGTGGACTGCCCTGAACTGAGAATTTGTCTCCTTGTGGTATTTAGGAATTGTCCTGGTTGCCATCAATCCTTATGAGAGCCTGCCCATCTATGAAGCTGACATCATCAATGCCTACAGTGGGCAGAACATGGGAGACATGGACCCCCATATATTTGCAGTAGCAGAGGAAGCATACAAACAAATGGCCAGGTTTTGTAACCTCCAAATACATTTCATTTTAGATTTTAAAGGAAATTAAAAGCTGATACTCTAAATTAGTTTTGGCTGATATTTGGTCTGTATGTCATGACATCCTTTGTGACAGAGATGAAAGAAACCAGTCCATCATAGTGAGTGGTGAGTCGGGAGCTGGCAAAACGGTCTCTGCTAAGTACGCTATGCGTTACTTTGCCACAGTCAGCTGCTCCTCTGGTGAGGCCAACGTTGAGGAGAGAGTCCTTGCCTCCAACCCCATCATGGAGGTAACATGTATCACTGCAGGAAAATAAGACAAAATTATAAAATGACAAAGGTTATTTAGAGCCGTTTGTGTGTTTCTTCTAGGCTCTTGGGAACGCCAAGACAACAAGGAATGACAACAGCAGTCGCTTTGGGAAGTACATTGAGATTGGGTTTGACAAGAAGCATTGTATAATTGGGGCTAACATGAGAACCTACTTACTGGAAAAGTCTAGAGTTGTGTTCCAGGTAAATTTCATTGGCATGGTTTTTAACCCACATATCTTTATGTGACTACAGTCAGTGTCTAAATGTGGCCCCCTCTATCTTTCTATCTTCTGTGTTTCTCCTCGCAGTTAATTGATTTAAAACACTCTCAAGTGCATGTAACATGTAATGTGTATATCTTAGCAACATAATAACAAACAACATAAACAACACACAAGTTTAGCCTGCCTGGCCCTGAACTCAGAATGATGGAACCACTGGGTTTTGTTAAGCAACTTTTCAAAATTTGATGCTATCAGTTAAAGCCTGGGTTTAGCAATGCGCTTGCAGTTTATGCATGCGTCTATAGCTGAAGAGCTATCAATTTTATTGAATGCATTATCAGTACTTCACTAGTAGTGTAAATGACTTGGCTCCTGTTTTGCATCTCTTTTCACTACTTTTAGGCTCACGAAGAAAGGAACTATCATATATTCTACCAGCTGTGTGCCTCTTCACATTTACCAGAGTTCAAAGCCTTCAAGTTAGGTATAAAAGTCACTAAAACATCAGTCATTTTAGCAGGATTTAGAAACAATGAAAAAACTCAGATGTATCTAGTCTATTTAGTACAATATTTTATATGATTATATGATTAATGTTTTTTAAGGTTGCGCAGATGACTTCCACTGTACTAACCAGGGTCAGAGCCCAGTCATAGATGGAGTGGATGACGCCAAAGAGATGTGCAATACCAGGAAGGCTTTCTCACTGTTAGGTGAGTGCTGGTTTAATTTCAATAAGGTTTGCATTTACATAATTTTGAATGGACAGTACTGTACATATTAGGGCTGCACGATATGAGGAAAATACGCAATAAAGTTGTTGAATAATAGCACTTTGAGCTGCATTTTATGTATGCAAGGTGCTAAAATGTATTATATATTATTATATATAAATATAATATCACAATAATGGTATTACTTGCGATAACTAAAACAGATATTAAATTGTACTCAGTCCTGCCTTTCTGTTGCTTTCAGTATACTGCTAAAAAACTATTTGTTGTATTTTAGCTACATTTTAAAGTGTAGTGTTCTACTGATACTCAAAAAGCAAAAAAAGAAAAATCCCCAAGCATCTGGATGTTCAATAAAATATTGTCTGATTGGCCAGAGAATTAAAATCATGGTACGTTTCAGACAAAATAGCGGCTGCAGACAAAATGTAATTTTTACGTAATGTTACGTCAAAGTGAAATTTCGCAGTCGCAAACGATACATTGTGCAGCCCTAATACATCTACATTTTCTGTTTCTGGATTGCCTTATATGATCATTATTTATTGTTTTATTGTTCTGTTTTCATTGTAGGAATTGATGAAAGTGATCAAATGGCAATTTACCAAATTCTGGCAGCTCTTCTCCATCTTAGCAATGTGGAGGTGAAAGATCAGTCAGCAGACAGAAGCAGCATCTTGGTAAACACTGATTACCTCTGGACACTGAGAGTATTTTTGTTTAGTATATTTGTTTAATTTTATGTCAGGATGTTGTATTGAGAATGTGCAGATCTGTATTTGTATAAGATCATTATTGTTAATGTATTTCCAGCCAGACGATGTCCACCTGATGGTGTTTTGTGAGTTGATGGGGGTGCCCTGTGAAGAAATGGCCCACTGGTTATGTCACAGAAAACTCCAGACGACCACAGAAACCTATGTCAAGTCTGTCTCCAAAATGAATGCGGTCAATGGCCGAGATGCTCTAGCCAAACACATCTATGCTAGAATCTTCAGCTGGATTGTGAGCAGTATTAATATTGCCTTGAAGTCTGCAGCGAAACAACACTCCTTCATTGGTGTGCTCGACATTTACGGGTATGTTTTCATCTCCAGGTTTGTGGATTTTTCCATTTATGTTCCCTGTATGACCAGAAATGTTTTAATTTAATGTATTTTTTCCTCAGGTTTGAAACATTTGATGTCAACAGCTTTGAACAGTTTTGCATCAATTATGCCAACGAGAAGCTTCAACAACAGTTCAACCTGGTATGTGTCTTTTCTTGCTCAAAATGTTCATTTTGAAGTCAAAACGTACACGCACAACGTCATTTGCAGCTATCACTCCCTCCAGCATGTCTTCAAACTGGAGCAAGAGGAGTACATGAAAGAGGGGATCCCTTGGACATTGATTGACTTTTATGACAATCAGCCATGTATTGATCTCATTGAGGCCAAACTGGGTGTTCTGGACCTTCTGGATGAAGAGTGCAAGGTAAAATGCCAGTTTTATTATTTTCTTTTTCTGTTCAGCAGCTACTTTCCACTGGAGGAATCTCCACCGTGCTGTGTTTGGAGGTTATGAGTAAGGCCATGACTAACTGATGTGTCAGCTCTTCCTGTTTCCATAGATGCCCAAAGGCTCTGATGACACATGGGCCCAGAAACTGTACAACACCCTCCTGAAGCAGAATGCTCACTTTGATAAACCCAGGTTGTCAAATAGAGCTTTCATCATCCACCACTTTGCAGACCAGGTAAACCACGGTTGTATGTCTCATGCTGAGGAGGCATTACGTCTCAGTGGTCAGCAGATGGATGGATGACTCATGTTTTGTAATCTAAGAGCACCAAGGGAGTGAAGTGTAAACTAATTATATGCCTTCGAGGGCTGTACCGAATAGTTCCAAGCTTCATTCATAACGCTGACATTCAAATTCTAAATCAAGATTTTAATGCTGCGCAGCTTTTTTTGCTTTTTTTGGTCTATTCATTCTCATTAAACACAGTACCTCTGCACAGTTGCAGATAAAAATTAGCCTACCCTAATATTATTAGTATTATACTCTTTGTAGAATTAAATTCCAGTGGTGGCTGCATAGGATTGTTTCTGACTCGTGTGATCCAAACATTTCCAATAACTCCAGAAAGTACAAAAGACAACGACTTTCTATCTAACAAAATATTCTACTTCAATCCATATTTTTTGCCGTTTAGCCTTTCAAAAACAACATTTTCACTGCTCTCCCACTTGCCTCACACAAAGGGAGGCATGCACCTGTATTAACAGAGCAGTCTAGCAGCAATGTAGTCTCGTGTAGCCAGACCTATCTCCACAGTGCTGTGTCACACTGGGGGGAAGGTCTGGATTCAGTAGCTTTCTCTCCGGTACAGGGGAAAAAACTCCCAGGCCTGTTTGTATTGCTTTAAACCAATCACAATCGTCCTGGGCGGCGCCACAGCGAAGTGACTTTGAGAATGAGAGCACGAAATGGGGGACTTCCTGTCCACTGAGGTGTCACCTTTTTTTTTTTAGGGTGACAATGTTATAAAATATGATGACTGACATTCAAAGCTTCATTCGAAAACCTCAGTAGAAGCTTCGAAAGTAACATTCGGTACAGTCCTAATGCCTTCATCACAAATGTTGAATATTCTATTTATTAGAGCAGTACTATCAGTCCACCTCAAACTTTGAATGATGAATCTGACTTTTACTCTTTTGATAAAGAACACTGTGTGACCTTGCCCTTTGTGCCTAGGTGGAGTACCAGTGTGAGGGTTTCCTGGAGAAAAACAAGGACACTGTCAATGTGGAGCAGCTAAATGTGCTGAAAAAGAGCCAGGTGAAATGGTTTATACATAGTTATAGTCTCACTCGTCCTAGTCCTACTCAATTAGTTAGTTTGTGGAGGTCACAGGCATTCAGTATCAACACCTCCTCAACTAAAAGCAAATTATTTTAGGTATATTTTGTGTTGCAAGTTCCTGGAGCACACACCCTAGAATTGTTCTACCACAACTATTAGAGGAAATACACCCACTTTTGGATTTGAGATTGAAAACACTGCCATCTGCTGTTCAATGATAACTTTGCATTTTGTAGCTTTGAGCTCTAAACAAAATCTTTTCAGGTGGACTGGCTGCTGAAGCTGTTTGAGGATGATGAGAAGGCAACAAGTTCTACAAACAAGCGTACTAATGTCACTGGAAGGTCTGGACAGAGAGATAATAAGAAGACAGTCGGACTGCAGGTGAGAGCATAAAGAGCAGGCGAAAATGCACAAACTATTTTGTCAAAAAGTGATGGAAAATTATATTTAATTTAATGGTTTCCTTAGCTTGTCAGTTTTAATTGCATTCAAGGAAATAAATTAAATTTAGGATTGCATCATTTCTAAATTGAGGCTTTATTATTGTCTTTGTATTCAGTTTCGACAGTCTCTACATTTGCTGATGGACACACTAAATGCTACAACTCCTCACTACGTACGCTGCATCAAGCCAAATGACCACAAATCTCCATTCCTGTGAGCATGATTTCACTCTTCTGTTTATGTTTATTTGGAACAAGCACATATGAAAGATTAGTACACTCATATTTTGTTTGTCGTTTATCTTTTATAAAGTATGGATCCTGTGAGGGCAGTGCAGCAGCTTCGAGCATGTGGCATCCTCGAAACGATCCGGATCTCAGCAGCAGGCTTCCCATCTAGGTAGCATATCAACAACAGCATCTGGTACAGAGCACAGGGCCATGGGCAGTTTATATGTTTATAATACATATACATATTAAAATAATATCTTGTCTCATTAACATGAATATTGCAGATGGACCTATCAGGAATTCTTTAGTCGTTATCGGGTCCTCATGAAGCAGAAGGATGTGCTTCCTGACAGAAAACAAACCTGCAAAAATCTCATGGAAAAGCTTATAAAGGTATGTCTGAATATCATTTTAATAATGTTTGATGTTTGTTAATATGTATATGTTTATATTATTATAATACTGGATATTTGTAAGGATGCATACATAATGGTTTGAAAACTCAATAAACATATTGTTAAAAAAAGAGGAAAAAGAGGTCTTTTTAGGTGTTCTTTAAATATATTGTGGAACTTAAAAAATGTCAAAAATCCCGATTTAATGTTGTGTTTTTTTTGAAAGGCTGACACTATTTCTTCTTACCTGTCTGGGCTCTTTTGAATTACAGGTCTCCATCTTGACCTTTGACCCCGATGTGAAGGCTGAAATGGCGAGGCAGAGGTCCTGCTGCCGGATCAGCGGCTCTATCAGTTCCCATCTCTGCAAAAACAGAAAAACAAAAACGTAAGACTGGCGGCCATCATCTCAGTGAGTCCACATGTTCAGGTTCATGTGATTTTCAGAGGAACTTTTGGTTTCATGTATTCTTTTATACTGTTTACTATAGTATACGTGTTTTGTGGAGGTAGATTGTCGGGTAAGTTGGGGGATCTGTGTACATTTGCACGTAGTAGATTTCTGTTAGACACACTAAGTTTAGAGGTCGTGCCACCTGTGAATTTCTTTTGGTTTGAGATCATTTTTTAGATAAGTAAGTTTGGTCTTTTTGTTTGGTATTTTCTTAGGTAGTTAGGCCGAGTTTTGTTGTATTTATTTCATTTATTTCTCCACGTTATTGTGCACTTTTTTCTGTTGATTTAACTTCTGTAAATAAATCGCTTTAATTTGCACATTCTACTGACTCTGTCAATTATTTGATTGTTGTGTGTTATTGTCACCTTTTTTAAAAAGGGGACGTAACACTGTTTCATTTAACAATAGTGTTACATTCAATCCGACAGGGTGTGTGTTTAAAGGGCTCCAGCTGCTAACTCTAAAGGTTACGACTCTGACATCAAACTTTACTGGATTACAGATTCATACAGCTATCAATCACTGAGTGATTTAAAGAGACACAGCCTGAAACTGACAAACTTGGCTGCGTTTACTTCCTGGAAAAGGAAGAAGTCATCCAAGTTTTTTCTCACATTCACTTGAACCACATGTCTTTGTCAGAAACATTGAATCTGCTTTAATCTGAGCCACAGGCTGAAACAGAACACCTCATAGTTCATCACAGATAATATTACATTAATATTACGCTCAAATCCCAACTGTGACCAACGTTGACTGATGTGGCTTAAATTAAGGTTTGACATTGTGATTATTGATGACATGTGTTTATCAGCTGTGTAACCTAGCAACAGAGTGACATTTTTTTCATTTAGGCTACAGAGGAGGAAGACTGAAGGATCGTGGCAGTAACATGTTGATAAAGAAAAGTCATGTATGTTACTGTATTTTATGCTGATTTGTCAGAGAAATCTCAGAATACATTGTTACTACATTACATAAGTAAATATTCATGTTTGATATTTACATCATTACTGTTATCTGAATATAGTCCCTGCACCTCTTTTATACGTACACCTGCATCATCAGGTCAAAGCTCCTGTGAAAACCTGTTTCCACCAATAAAAGAAAGAAAATATGAAAACCAATGTGATATGCCAATGTGATGAAAAAATAAAGATCCTGTCAGTCATTATAATGAGAAACTTTCTCAAAATAATCACTTAGTATCTCAAAATAATGAGAAACCTTCTAAAAAAATTGACATTTATCTCAAAATAATGAGAAACTTTCTCAAAATAATGAGAAACTTTCTCAAAATAAGGAGAAACTTTCTCAAAACTTTGACTAAGATCTATCATCACAAAGTAAGTCATTATTTTGAGAAAGTTTCTCATTATTTTGAGATACTAACTCATTATTTCGAGAACAATCTTAATTGTTTTGAGGTACTAACTCATTATTTTGAGAGAGTTTCTCATTATAATGACTGACAGGATCTTTATTTTTTCATCACATTGGCAGAAATGGGCTTCCATAAACTGCTGCATATTTTCTGGCAGTAATAATTCAGAGCCACAGTCTCCCCCTAGTGGCCGAGTCCTGACCTGCGACTGCGGCCTGATGGCCCCGATGCCCCTGCACTCTGCCAGGCCGAGGACGTCGGCCCCGCGGGTCTCCAGACACAAACCGCCTTGTTTCAGCACGCTGGACACCGCCTCCTGTTCGGGGACCCTGAGAGAGAGAGAGGGGCCAATCAGACGTCTTATTACGACAATAAAGAACAGATGTTGAATTCACTCGTCTCCCTATTGAGCAATTGAATCGCACCATTAAGTAATGCGGCCTATTACAACACGTACTCGTGAAAATATACAATGACGGTTGGAGAAACCACAGTTATGTGGAAGCGTGACACGGAGCAGACAGAGTCAGAGAGGCTGCTGGGAGAAACACTGATACCACGGACAACGTTCCCATCCAAATCAGATATTTTTAGATCGCTAGTTCTGAACCTGGGGGTCACGACACCCCCAAGGATTTGCAAGATTAGTTCTGATATAAGTCCTTGGGAAAAATACATTTTGACTGCATTTTTTTTCTGGCTTTTTACTTTTGAATTGAAATGAAGACTGGAAATTATTATTGAACTTTATTATTACTGAAGGATAAACCGCTTGAGGTGAATCATCTCGTCCTTGACACACAAAAATATCAACAAACGAAAAGAAAATGACACATAATCACAGGTACAGGAACACATGATCACAGACACACAGAGCGGACACACAGTCACACAACCTGCACCCCACAAACCATTTATAGTGAATTAATGTGATTAGAAACAAGTTGTTTTGAGATGAGCAAATAATGATGTCCTGAAAATGGGGAGTGTGCGCGTGCGTGCAGATGGTTGCTAGTGTACTCGGGGGGTGTGTGCGTGGGGGGTGGGGGGGCTTGGAGTTTATTTCTTTATGCTTTGATGCATTTTTTGTTTTGTTTTGTTCTTTTTTTTTTAAATGTATTGTCTGTATCTTTTCTAATAGTTTTTCTCTTTTTGTGTGTCACTATGCACTTTGAAAGAAAAACAAACACTTGATCACAAAAAGAAATTTAAAACAAGATTTTTTTTGTGGAAAAAATACACAAATAATTATTCAAAGTAGTTGGGTTTTTGAGAGGATGTGCCTTCACAGTTTTTGCTTGTGGTGCTAAACTAACGTTCCAGTAGTTTCCCTGCTGAACACCCAGAGGTCAAGAGGTAAAGAGGTAAAGAGGTAAAGAGGTATCACTCGGACAGATCTTCAGGACAAAGTTCAACAAAAAAACATGCTAACGTTTGCTAACGCATGCCAGAATAAATTGGTGAAATTGAGATCAGTCAACTTTGTCCTGAAGATCTGCTCATGTGATATCTCTTTACCTCTGGGGATTCAGCAGTGAAATTATTCAAAGTATTTGTGTAAAAAGACAACAAGCGTTGTCAGATAATAAGGATTAATAACTTGAATGATAGTGACAGCAGCTCGTACCTCAGCTCAGGATAGACGTTCTCCATGTACCAGCGGAAAGGTTTACAGTTCAGCTTCCGCCGCAGAGTCAGACGATCTGCGATGCTACAGAAAGAAAACACATGTGGATGTAGAGAAGAGACAGAGACACAGTAGAGAGGGGAACATGGAAAAGGGAAGGGCGGAGAAAAAGATGTTAAAAAGTTGATGTGGATCTTATTAATCGTGTTGAAGCAGAAATAACTCTTTTCTGCAAACACCAGAGAGGGATTTCTGTAGTAATCCACAAACACAGAGTTCTCTTGTGTTTCTCTGCTGTTGGGACTTTAATACAAACAGACTTTCATCCAATAATAGATTAGTCAATCCACTCACAATTAATTGGCAATTAATCAGTTGATCATTTCAGGAACTGTTGAAGTACAAATGCCGATCACCTAACATCAAAAGTCCTTGGCAATAAAATAGGATATTTTTTCTCTTTTTTCATTGTTTCTTGTTTCATCTGTGCAGCCTTGGGCTGAAAATCTGATCTAAGATCTGCTTTTTTTCCAGCTTTGGGACTTTCGATACTATCAAATGTGGATATTGTATCATTTCACACACACGGTATTGAAAAAGTAGCAAAGTATCGATACTTTTGACAACCTTAGTTGCAGCACTAAATACAAATGTCTAGTGAGATATATCTGAGATATACACTGTCTGTGCTGTATGATGAGAGTGTGTGTGACAGGAATAAGACAGACGTGTATCTGAGATCTACACTGTGTGTGCTGTACGATGAGAGTGTGTGTGTGTGTAATAATGGACACACCTGTATCTGAGATATACACTGTGTGTGCTGTACGATGAGAGTGTGTGTGACAGGAAT